>JAQFVV010012701.1:0-252971 GCA_028023455.1 Epiperipatus broadwayi
TCTGTCGATCGATGAAAACGTTGTATTAAAACTTCATTGTTGCTTGTACGGTTGCTGTTTTATTGGTTCTATTTTGATCACTTTTGATTATTTCTGCATAAGTTGAAATTGTTTTAAAACACGTTTCTTCACTGGGGATCGCCATATTGGAAATGTGCGATTGAATGCCGTTTTTTTGCTGAAATTTGACTAATTTCTTTTGTTTTTTAATTCTATAAACATACACTTAGTGTTTATATATAATGTTGATATATAACATTTGCGAAAAAAGAGTTTTAAAAAATGCTTACTGAGTTTTCCTCTTAGGACGATGAGCTTGGCGTGCCTTCTTCTCAGATGGTGGCGCCGCCTATATTTTTATTATTATTATTATTATTATTATTATTATTATTATTATTATTATTATTATTATTATTATTATTATTATTTACTCATTAGTATAAATAGTTTATTTACATAGAAGCAAATTCTAAATACAGCTTCAGGTCATATTGATGTTAAATGCTAATATAACATTATATTTTTGAAAAAAAAAGTATTTCAAGTCAAAATTAGTTATTAATAATTTAAATTTCTTGATTCTAATAAATATAGTGAAATATGAAAGATATTAAGACGAAACATGTATTGCATAACTTCAAAATTGCATTAAAATAATCCACAAAATATGAGACCCAGGTGTATTATAAATTATTTAGATAAAATATGCAGAAAATAAAATTATTTTAGAAAAATAGTTAAGATTTTAGTAAAAATATTTACTTTTACACAATGTAAAATTGAGAAAGAAATCAATGACATCTGCAACACTTTGTAATTTGTTACGAACTTTCTTTTTAGGTCTTCTGCTATTAAATATTTTTATAATTATAAATAGAAATTTGTTTTTGAAAAAAACATTTGGTCACTTTCATAATCTGACAGACTAATATATGTTTTCCAAACAAAACTAAAATAAATATAATATTAAAAGATGGATATATTTTTACTACTGAATCTATAATTGACCAATTACAAGGTTAGAGTTTAAACTCACTCATCCAACTGGAGTTTTTACATCTAAAAGGTTTAGGATTATTTTTGATGATTAAAAAAATGAAAAAGAAATAAAACATTTTATTTAATTATTATTTTAAATGCCTCTTTTTTATTAATCTATAAAATTATATTTGTTATCCTTATATATAAAAAATAGTTTTGGCCAATAGGACCCAATTTTTGAATGAATGTATAAAATTTATTTGTTATTTTGTTTTTAGACTCAATAATTACTATTATTGAATATAATATGGTATTAAACACTGGGAGACAAAATCTTGGGAGAGAATTAAAGATTGTAATAGCATATTTTAAGAAGAATGCTTGGAAAAACAATGTAGAATAGTAATAATCTTGACTTTTGTGATGAAAAATAGCAGAAAAATTTAAATTACAATAAAATTAACAGATATAATATTATATCTAAGGTAGAACTAATTGAATTTCAAACCATGTAAATTTGAGTTCAATGTATATGCTTGATAATCCTAATGGTAATTTATACATGACATGTGTGTTCATTGACAAAGTGTATGCTTTCAGCATAATCTGTATCTATGTTAAATTAATTATATTCCTTTTTTATGTTCCACTTTTAACTTTCCTAGCTTTGAATTTAAGGTATATTATTGATATTTTAATGTATATTAGAATTTGATATGTATCTTTTGATAATGCACAAGAAGAGTGAATAAAGTTATATTTTGAAAGATAAAATAGCACAAACATTTTATGTTAAGCACTGATAATAAAACAAATACTTATTTCTATTGTAACTATGATTAATGTGAATTTCTATCAAAAAGGGGGAAAACTTGCTTCCCTCTTGTTGGTTAAAATTCCAAGGAATTGGATGAATTGATGGCTGAATTTGGGATTTTACTTTTCTTTTCATACAATTAATTTTCTAATTAATCTATTGTACAAATTATATATCAGTACTATGGGGACATCTATTCAAGTAATAGTTACTTTGTTTAAAAAAACATTGCATTAGAAGCATCAATATTAGCATCCAAAGAAACTAAAAAAAGACAATAGGATTTAGGAAAATGGATTTACTATTTTTCAATAATAAAACTTGTAATAGAATAAAGTTATACAAATATTAATATATTTTATTATTTTCTTTACTATTTCAAAATGTTAATGGAGATTAAATTTATTATAGTTCTAAAGATAACATTCAAATATAGCATTCCATTCATATATATATATATATATATATATATATATATATATATATATATATATATATATATATATATATATATATATATATATATATATATATATATATATATATATATATCAACCATATGGTGTGGCTCAATGATATTGAGCTTTATTCAAGTGATCCAGTATATAAAATTTTAAATTTTAATTAGTAATAATTTACTAATTTATTGAAAATCAGTGTGTAAAAATCAGTTATAGATTGAAATACCTGTTGGATTATAATTTTCCAATTAAGCAAAAGCTCGCCAATAAATATCCTGAAAGTGATGATGACTTGGACTGTTTGAGACACATTAGAAAATCTAATAGAATGGATATGAATTTCATAAACATTCTTATCAGACATTATAGTGCCAGATCTATTTTGAATAATATTTTAATAGTATTAAACCAATTTAGAAATTATTATTATTATTATTATTATTATTATTATTATTATTATTATTATTATTATTATTATTATTATTATTATTATTATTATTATTATTATTATTATTATTATTATTATTATTATTTTTATTATTATTGTTAAACAGCATTATTATTATTATTATTATTATTATTATTATTATTATTATTATTATTATTATTATTATTATTATTATTATTATTATTATTATTATTATTATTATTTTTATTATTATTGTTAAACAGCAATTAAAAGAAAAGAAAATAATTTATAATTTTTCTAAATTTTGTAAACAATCTTCAAATATATTGTATTTCGGTTTAAATTGATATGTAACAGTCTAAAATTTTTATCACTAGATGGAGAAATATTAATTTATTCACACTGTTCAGTTATTGGCCCAATTAGTACCACAATGCACTGTAATACAAGGTATAAATAATATAACAAAGTTTGTAGGAGGGGCTATTAAAAGAAAAAAAATCAGAATCAACAAGACTTTAATTCCTACACCTACAAAATAAAGTAAAAAGAAAAAGCTGAAATGTGTCAACCCTGTGGATTAGATTGATTAAGTTACAGGATAATGAAAAGTTAAAAATATGGAATAAAAAACCTTAAAAAAACCTTGTATTATTTCATCTCTATTTTCATCGATTTTATAATTCCTGAAATGCATACTGGAGAAAATAGAATAACAGTCATATGGATAATTATTTGCCTCAACAAATACTACTTCAAACAAAGAACAATTCCAGAAAATGTAAGCAATTATTTATATTTTGTTTATATTAGTCAATTTTCAGATTTAAAAATGATGCGTAAATTATTTAGATTTAAAAGACAAAGACTAAAATGTTTGGTTTTTGTGCTCTTAAGTATAACGCATAAAAATACATTTGCTTATAAATTGTACATTTTATAAAATATATTTTATAATAATTTTGAACAAAAGTGTAAAAATATCAAGTAGACAAATTTAAAAATTCATTTTAAATAGTATAAAGTAATCAATTGGAAAAGAAAAATGCATGAACTTATTTATTATTCTCATTAAAAAAGAAAACTCGTCTGCCAAATGGTGTTTTAGCATGAATTTGCTTAGTTATTGAAAATGAAAAAATGACAGATTATTAATGCCAAGGATATTATATTGATAATTGCTCACAATTGAATAAATTCTTCTTAATATTATTAAACATATATTAATTTTCTGATAGAAATTAATAAATAAATATTTACTTTTAATCTTTACTGTGCAACATGCAGTTTTAAAATGTTTTAAAAATAACCAGATTATTTAAAATTATTACAGATATCGCCATGGAGGGAAAAACAAAAGAAAAAAAATCAATAAATGATTTTAAAAAGTTGAGCTTGATAATTGTAATGAACCTATAAATTTATTTTAAGAAAAATTATCTACAGAAAGTATGGATAAACCTATTTAGTTTTCCAGGATAATTTATTTTGAATCTTACTTAAAGATAACCATAAAGCACTCTCATATTTTAATTACATTGCATTTGCGTGTTTGATATCTTTGGTGTCAATAGAACTTTATTGCCTAAAATACTGTTAATGTTCCTATTTAATGGTTAAATAGTAAAAGAACAAAAGAAACAGAAGGGCTTTATTTTATTTATTTTGAATGGTAAAAGTGTTAATGTTTATTTATGTTAGTGATTTTGCATACAGAGTTTTTATTTTGTATGCATATTATTTTATCAGTTTGTACACTATTTTTAAAAAGAAATTTTGGATTAAAGTTCTCACAATATCAATATATGATATCTGCATATTTTAAAATAATATATATACTCCCCTTTTCATATTAATTAATTATTTATAAAAGGTGTATTATTATGCTGAAAGTAGTATAAACAGATGTATGATTTTATTTTATTGCTGGTTTATTGCCTAATTTTAACTAAGTTATGTTTAGCATTAATTATTATTTATCATCTTTCACATCTGTTAGTTATAATATATTACTTAAAAATTGTAGTTTTATTTTCTATTTATTTAGGAGTGCTTACTTTGCCAGTATTGTTAGATATTTAGCTTAGACTCTCTTACCAGTTTGTTGAGATATTTTGTATAAATTTGAGAGATGTTGTTATATCCAATGCTCATGATGATATATTAAAGCAACCCTATTTAGTATTTTTATTTCTAATGTACAGTGCCATAATTTTTTGACTAGTGACAAAGTCCTAGCTTATTTTGTCACTGTTCTCAAAAGTTGGTGCACTTCTTTATGAGCTATGTCATCATACTTTTATTTTGCCTGTACTGCATTATTTCAATATAAATCTAGTTTGTTGATGAAATTTATTTTGTAAAACATATTTAATATTTCACCATGATTTTTTTTGGCACTTATAATTGTTCTTATCAAGATATTGAAGAATGTCACTCTTATCTTTTGTACTTTTGGATTATTTAGATGTGAATTGCAAATTGTTGATATATAGGTTCATATTTAAGCTTTGCTGAGTTAGGACATAAATACAATAAATAATTAACCTCAAATTTTAAATATATCTTAGGCATAAATAGACAATATACCTCCCTCTTTTCACTCCTTCACTTCAGAATTGGTAGACTTGTATTTTTAAGTAATGTTAAATATTCATAAAAGGATCATTATTCATAAAAATGACACTATCATTGTGTACGTGCTTTAATGTGTGAAACTTTTGAGAATTTAAAGTAATAAAAACTTTATTTTAACATACTAGATAATTTTTACTTCATTAAATTTATTTACTTTTCATAAATCTATTTGTAATTTTAACCTTCTGACATATTTTTAAAAGAAAATAATGTTTGTGAGAGTTCTTTAAAGTATATGCCATTTTTGTAACTTTTTATTATTTGTTTATATTATTATTAAATTTTTATAGATATTTTTCTACATCTAAATAATTGTAAGAATATAATAAATTATCTTTAATGTTTTGTTGTAAGAGTACATAAACATTAAAATTAATATAAGAATCACTTTATATAATTATATTTAAGTATTAGAATTAGATCTAAGAAAAATTATAATTGTAAATTATTATTTGAGATCACTTCAGCCAATTTGATTAATAATAATAATAATAATAATAATAATAATAATAATAATAATAGTAATAATAATAATAATAATAATAAT
Source organism: Epiperipatus broadwayi (assembly GCA_028023455.1). Classification (NCBI taxonomy): domain Eukaryota; kingdom Metazoa; phylum Onychophora; class Udeonychophora; order Euonychophora; family Peripatidae; genus Epiperipatus; species Epiperipatus broadwayi. Next base: position 5,853 of record JAQFVV010012701.1, read on the forward strand.
AATAATAATAATTATTATTATTATTATTATTATTATTATTATTATTATTATTATTATGATGATGATGATGATGATAGGGCATTATCTTAGGAATAAATGAATGTCTTACTTTTTTATTAGGATTTTCATTCTATATTGAATAGATGCCAAGAATTAGAGATAATTTATTTTATAATTAAAAAATGTAATACAAAGAGTGTATGAATAGCTCAAACAAACTCTTATTTGATAAATTCTATACGAGAAAATATTTAAAATCTCTATCCAGAACCTTCTCATCTCCAGACCAACTGGTTTAAGCTTATGGCTCATGTCAGTGGAGAGCTAAAATATTCGAACACTAGATCTAAAATATCAACTCAAAACCCAGCACTTATTTCATATGTAATATTTAAGTAGAGACTCTAAAATTTTCAGACATGAAAATATCTTTAAATACAGCTATATAATTTAAATAGCTATATGGAACTGAACTAAATTTAAATATACCATATTTTAATAGCTTCAGCATAGCCAAAGCCTTACAGATAAAAAGATAATAATCAAAAAAGCAAGTCATATATAACATGACATTATTTTTATAAGCTTGTATTTACAAAAATGTAATACACATAGTGTATCAATAGCTCAAGCAAGCTCTTAATTGATAAGTGTGGTATGAGAAAATATTTAAAATCTCTATCCAAAACCTTCCCATCTCCAGACCAACTAGTTTCAAGCTTATCGCTTATGTCAGTGGAGAGGTAGAATATTTGGACTCTAGATTTAAAATATCAACTCAAAAAACCAGCACTTATTTCATATGCAATATTTAAATAGAAATTCTGAAATTTTCAGACATGATCTCTCCACTGATGTGAGCGATAAGCTGAAAACCAGTTGGTCTGGAGATGGGAAGGTTGTGTGTACAGATTTTAAATATCTTCTCATATCGCACTTATCAAGTTATTGGTACAATCTCTGTATTACATTTTTGTAAATATAAGCTTATAAAAGTAATGTCACATTATATATGACTTGCTTTTTTGATTATTATGAATTTACCTTTAAGGCTTTGGCTATGCTGAGACTATTAAAATATGGTAGATATGAATTTAGTTCAGTTCCATATAGCTGTTTAACTTGGATAGCTGGATTTAAAGACATTTTATTGTCCGAAAATGTCAGTGTTTATATTTAAATATTATGTATGAAATAAGTGCTGGGTTTTGAGTTTATATTTTTGATGTAATGTCTGAATATTCTAGCTCTCCACTGACATGGGACATAAGCTCGAAACCAGTTGGTCTGGAGATGGGAATATTCTGGATAGAGATTTTAAATATTTTTTTCATATCACACTTATCAATTAAGAGCTTGCTTGAGCTATTTGTACACTCTCTGTATTCCATTTTTGTAAATACACGCTTATAAAAGTAATGTCAAGTTATATATGACTTGCTTTTTGATTTTATAATTAAAATCAATCATTAGTATTTTGACTTAAGCTAATTTATTTTCATGAACAATATTATTTAAATATTATTGTGCTAAAAAATTAGCTATTTTCAAAACTGATAATCTTTGGATGCAAATATTTAATGGAGCGCTTTCAAATATTTAGAAAATATAATATTGCATCTAATCATTGCACTAAGGTACTTAAGAGATGTATAAGAAATATGTTAGTGGCAGTAGATGTTGGAAGAGAAGGATTTTAAAAGTAACCTCAATGGCATATGCTTGCAATATCAAGAGTCTTGTATTTATACTAGAGTGAGTCGATAGCTTTCCTCCTCTTAAGTTATTAATATTGTTTTATATTTTAATGATATGTTACTGTAATTGCACATCCCTGTATCTCTTCTTTTTGTGGCATATGACATTTATATTTTATATATCTGCTGAGTTTGGCTTTATGCTGTGTTGTTTGTTATTAATCTCAATTACTATGTTGCAATTTGACAATTTGCTCATTAACGGGAGCTTTCTTTTTTGTTATTGTAAAATATTATTTTGTTATTTACATGGTTTTCCTTATTATCATTTTCTTTTATGCAGGTAATTTATATTGGATTTGATAAAAACCTGTGACATAATTAAATCATGTTATTTTTATTATTATCAATATAATAATCCAAATTTATTTCAGGGTTTGTAGTCCTGGTATATGTTATGCATATATTACTTTTAATATTCTCACAGATAAATAATGATTTCATACTGTTATTGAGACTGTTGATTGTAATTGATATTGATATTGTTTATTGGTTAACTTTTATGTATTATATATATATATATATATATATATATATATATATATATATATATATATATGTGTGTGTGTGTGTGTATGTGCGGATATGAGTGAATATACTTACACACTTTCTCTGAAATATTTTAATTTTGCAATTTTTAAAAAAATAATATCCTAAATAATTATATTATTGAAAAGTATATATATATACTTCAAGTTATATATAATTTACACTGGATAATCATTTCTCTAAATTAAATAAATTTGAAGTGCTTAAAAATTTACAATAAAAAGAGAAAAATCCTTATGAACTTTTTTTATATAGATACATTTAATTCTTTACTGAACATCTAAGTGATTTTATTAATATATATAAAAAATCATTGGCACATATTGAATTTTTTTTTATCGAAATCAAGACCGCTACTTTATTAGTTCTCTTTTTCATTTTTATTTTTTGTTTTTACTTTTTTATGTTATTCACTTACATACTAAAGTAATGTGACAAAGTAAAATTTTAATGCTTTACTTCGTTTATTTTTTATATGGAACTTTGTGTTATTATTTAGGGGAAAAAATCGAAAAAGTAATAAAACTTATTAGATAGCTTCTAATATAAATTTGCTTTGATGTTATATATACATACAGGGAAAATCTTTATATATAAAACACAAAAAATAAAGACCTCTATTTAAATAAGTTGATTTTAAATTTCGTTTATTTTATTCTAAAGTTGTTTATTTTTTAATTTAAAAAGTTATATAAAGTTTATTATTTAGTTTTTATGTAATTAATTTAAAGAAGAAAAACATAATTTAAAAGTTTATATTGAATATTTATTTAGTTTTATTTATTATCTCTCTTTCTATATATATATGCTTGCATTTCTGAAATGGCTAAATTGTAACTATATTAAAATATAATTTTATTAAGACGTTGATGGTATATATAAAAAATATGAACTGGTAAAATGTTTTAGTAGACATAATTGTAATGAGTCAGGAAGATTAATGTTTGTAAGAGGATATTTAATAAAAATTGATTATGATATAATAACTTTTATACTAATATTTTTTATTTCTGCCTGATTATGAACAAATATAATCTCTTACTTTATTAACAAAAAATCCATTATTATTTTTGTAAAAAAAATATATGGACACTATAAACTTGATATATATACACTGATGAGAGCAAATCAGCTTGAAATCAGCTGATCTGAGGGTGGAGCAAAATGAAAGAGACAGTGAATATTGACTCTGACGTTTATGTAAACAGAATACACTTGTTTTGGAGGTTTTGATAAAGCTCCATCTATTGATCATTAATACAAGTGATAACAGGTTTTTATGTATATAAAACTTATGTTTGTTTTTCATAAATGTACCTTTAAAGTTTTCTTGCAATGATATAGATTGCAGAAGCTTTGACTATGTGGAGAAACTGAACTGATATCAGACCCATATAGCTATCTGGTTTGGTAGGCCGAATTTGAAGACATTAACGTGTCTGAAAAATTCATGCTTGCAAACTGATAGAAACGTTTTGTATAAATGCTTGGAGTTAATGTTTAGGTCTAGTTTCTAACTCCTGTCCTTCACTGATGAGAGCAAATCAGCTTGAAATCAGCTAATCTGAGGGTGGAGCAAAATGAAAGAGACAGTGAATATTGACTCTGACGTTTATGTAAACAGAATACGTTTGTTTTGGAGGTTTTGGTAAAGCTCCATCTATTGATCATTAATACAAGCGATAGCAGGTTTTTATGTATATAAATCTTGTTTGTTTTTCATATATATATATATATATATATATAGTATAAAAACAGTGAATATAGCAACCAATATCTCTCTATATATATATAATTCAATAACAAACACCTGCATTATATATACAAAATATTTTAATACTAAATAGAAAGCAAAACAAATTATAGACTGAATATACTTTTGACATATAAGAATTATAATCATGATTATTAAATAGTTTAACATTAAGAATTTAAGAAATCCATTATTGTTAGATTGAATGTCATTGGCTTTTGATTCATTATGCAATCATTCTGCATAATAAATCACATCTTTTTGCTTTTCCATCTTCTGTTTTTTTTTCTTCACACATTATCTTAACAATAACAGGCTGAAAACCATAATCATGTTTTTTATGATTATAAAAGTCTGATGAATTCCTTAAATTAGCCTTAGCTTTCTTATTTACATTAGTGCATACTGCATCATCTTTTTCTTTAAATTTGCTTTTGATTAACTAGACACAATATGGTTGACTGCATTCTACTGTATGCCCCATAATAGATATGTTTAAAAGATAGATGATCCATTTTTAACTTTTGAAAAGATATTATGCTTTGGATTGAAAGTTTTTATATGGTCAATAAACCAGCAAATTCGTTTACAATAAAGGAAAATATTATATGTACATATTGAAAAGTATTATATACTTCTAGTATCAAGTATAATAAATATTATTGCCTTGTAATCAAAGCCTATAAACAGAATTTGAGCAATTATGTACTATATTTTATGTATGTGTTAGGTGTATAGAAAAAAATAGAGTAGATAAGGAAACTGCACTTTATTTATTCTATTCCAAAGCCCTTTATTGTAAGGTTGAATAACTAAGAAACAGTAGATGATATAATAAATAGATTACAATTTTCTCCAGGTAAAAAGAATGTAACATTTACGTTAATCAACCTTACAATAGATCAAGGTCTTCAATGAAATATGTGATGTAAATTATTGTGTCTAAAATCATACATTTTATTTATTAATACAGAATAACTGAACTCAAATCAAAATAATGTTTTATAATAATTTGCAATTTCTATGATTTTTAAAATTAGTTAAAAATTATTGTATTTAATATTTTTATCTTAGATGCAGACTTAAAATTTATTGCAGATCAATTATATATTATTGTTAATAAAAGAGTTTGAGGATTTTTTTTTTTTTAATTTAACTGCTTACATCTTTTTTTTTTTATTCATGTACACAATATTGAACACTTTTGATATCTATTTATGTAGGTAAAATATAAAAACTAAGTTTACAAACTTTTTTAGCCAGCCCTAATCACAAGCATTCTTCAAGAATCACACACAAGCAATCGTTAATTATTCTTTACTTCTTTAACTTTTATTTTAAATATATTCCATAAATCGTTTTAGAAAAAATGCTTAAATTTATATAAACAAAATAAATTAATAAATTAAATGTTCACCAACTATTGTTTACTTCAGTGGATCATTAAGCACCCCATGAACATAGATATATTACAAGAAGTACAAATAAAATTTATATTACTATTGACATCATTATTACAAAAAAATTTATACCTTCTTAACAGATAATGGTTTACTAATATAAGCATTATTGCAAATGTTTTACACTCTTCTGCGTGATAAATTGTTTATAAACAAAAATATTATTTCAAAAATTTTATAACTTATTAACCTGTGAAAATTTTACTAACCTATGTTCCTATTTTAATAATTTTATAGCTTTTAAACTGATGAAGCTCTTATAAAATCTATGAATTAATTCAATAAATTCCTCATTTTTTATACAATCATGACATAATATTGTTCCAAATAATGAGTAAATCTAAATATTATTTATATTATACTGATCCAGTGATGACTTGTTTCCAGATGATGGTGATGATGATGATGTATATTGCTTATTTAGAATAAGAAATACATTTTTTTGAAAATTTGAATAAAGTAATTATCAGTTTTATTTTTATAATGCTAGAAAAGCACAGTAGAACACATTTATACATTAGAACCATATCTGCCTACACTAAGTAAATCAAAGGTACACCCAAAGGAATGATGACAAACTTCAAAAACAACCAAACACAATAAAGATATATAATATACCATACATGGTTACAATATAAAAAGATAATATTTCAAAGGGGAAATATTAACAAAGAAATGAACCTAGTAATGGCACTAACCCAAAATATGCACTTACATTCTGAGGACTAATAAATATGCTAAGACATTGTCTCTAAACATGTGAGAAAAGTAGAAATGGACCATAACAAATACTAGAAACAATAAGAGTTGCTTCAAACAAACCATTTATACAAGCATAAATTAAAGGAATACATATCACTGAAGAAAAATACCATTGATAAGAGAGAGATCAGGCTAATATTTGTCTATAAAATATATAGGTTATCTACAACAACATCATAAAGTGAGAGAAAGAAGTCTCACATCACTTGAAAACATAAATTGGAAAGACAAGTTTATAGTAATACACAAGAGAGAAAGTAATTCTAATCTTTTAATAAGCATAATAATTATTAATTGATGTATGAAACTGATAAGATAATTATATTGGGTAAATCTGACTTAATAAAATATAGCCTTAAATAATTGATAAAAATAAGAATATACATCTTTTCATGACTTACATAAAAGTATTCACTAAAAGAGATAAATTACTCACAACAAGGAACAAAGCAATACTTTTAAAATGATATAATACTAAAATCATAATAAAATATTTATAAAACACTCAGCATTTTGTGAGTATTTGAACACTATCATAAGCTGTAATGCATAAAATATACTAAGCAAGGATACAAAAAACAAGCAAATAATAAATCAAATACATAAAACTATAATAATAAATTATAACTGATTTACCAATATCTTTAAACGTATTAAAGATTTTCATCATGGATATGGCAATCTAAAATCGATGCACAGCCTTGAAAATTATTTTATAAAATTTCCTTAAATATCAATGCACACAAGCACATTAGTAATGACCATTTAATTTCATGAAATATTTAAATATATAAGTCAATAAGTCAAGTTTTAATAATTTATACTATGGCATTAAACTGGGTTTCCATTTAGACATTTTAAAAGTTATATTCAGATATAGGCGTCTATTCCAAAACTGAGCATGTTTCTTTCACAGAGAAAGAGAGAGCATGTTTATACATTAACATTTGAGCATTAAGAACAGTCATAAATTATATAAGTATGTTTTATTAAAATTAATGACATTTAATTTTTAACCATAATTTTCTAGAAATATAAATGTAATGCTTTTACACTGGAAGAATAGATTTAGAATATATTTTCTTTTAGTCAATTTCGTTTAAGCATAAACTTGAAGTATAAATGAGTGATTATTATTTTTTCTCATTAGAGAAGGTAACAAATAACTAATTACTAATAACAATTAAAAGGTCACTTTAATTTTAACATAGACAGTCAAATCTGTTAATAATTCATTTAAAAAGTAAATTTATCCAAAAACGTTTATCACAAGATATTAAAGGCATTTTTTAAAAAATATTATTAAAATAAAATATTTCAAAAGGACTTAAATAAAATATACATATTTTAAATGTTAACAAGCTGTCATAAATATTGCAAATATGAGATTCCAGTGGTTTTATTTCCTATTATAAAGTTTATTGTAACTATGAAATATAAAATGTGAGCAATACAAGTCATATATAACTCCTATGATGTTCTCATATCAAATAAATATACTTTACCAATTATGAGTGAGTAATTATTTAACATGTTCAACACTTTCCTTTTTTTCCTTTTAAGTAATGTTAACTTTTGGATTTTCAAGTGACTTTGTCCTAAAACTTTTGCAGCTGACTTTAATGTTTTTAAAGATACATGTTACTTTAAAATAAGTATCTTAAAAATCCAACTTATAATTAATTATATAACTGAGAAATTTTGAAATTTATTTCTCCTTTGCATGTCTGATTTTCTGCTAAAACTTCAGTGGTTTTCCATTCTTATATTTTAGATCCAGTGTGCATTTATGTCAACCTTTTTATATACTTAGTCATATCAACTTTTTTGATTGGTGGAACAATGTTACTACTTTCTTTGATTTACCACCTTAGAGTTTAAAAGATCAATTTTGTACCTGTGAAATTGAACATTTAAAAGGTCAATTGTGTATATGTGAAATTAAGCTAAGAATAAAACTCATTTGCATATTTTTCAGATGTTTTAATTAACATATCCTCTCTGAAATAATTATCCAAACTAATAAGACTAGAATATAGGGAAAGAAGTTAAGATTAATAGTAAAGTTACACAAACACAGAGTACAATTAACCACATAAAGTAATTTTTCCATAATAGTTTAGTGGTACATGGAGATGAGAAACTTATAATTATAGAACATATATAGCAGAACTATCATATAAATAATTTTTACCATGTTTTCCATTAAATATCCTACTATGTAACAAACTTAATATGTGTTTAGCAAAGAAAATTAATTTATTATTTATAAAAATAAAACAATAATTGTTGTTATATTGCCAAGTAACATTTAACTTCACATATCAAAAATTAACAAACACTCACATGATTGACAATTTCCATAATAATAAAATAAACATAAATATCACTTATATATAGTCAATATTTAAATAATGTACATAGTGATTGGTTATAAAAATAATGAGTGAAATGTATCATAAATATGAAATAAACTGACAAATGGAAATGAAACATAAAACAACAGCAATAATATGGTAATATCATTAATAGAACCTATATAAAATATTTAGAGAATACTCATGCTAATTCATAACTAAAATAAGCTATAATTAATAATACATAAAAATCACACATGTCCTTATCAGATTATTTCATAAAAGTAATGGAAACAATAATCTTCATAAAAGTCATTCTTTGTATATTTGATACTAACAATACATCATAAATTGGACACTTCCAATCAGACAATATTGAAAACGAAATCAATGCCTACTATATCAGCTAACTTTCTTATATAAGACAAATAATTTCTAGTGATTAAACATCATTATCCATCTCAGATTTATAAATAATTATTGAATACACATATTATATTTATGCAACTGGAATTTTATATTAATGTTAGTGTGCACAACAAAATGATATCAAAATATTTTATAACATTCAAATTACATCTTGAATTTACAGAAAAAATAATAATGTTAATTACAAAATGGACATCTATCAAGAATTTATAAATTTAATTATTATATAAGATCTGACAATAGTTATATCATGTATAATTAGTAATTATGTAGAAATTTTTATATCAAAAATCAGTTTTTTAAAAAAAAAAAATCAATAAAAAAATAAGGATTCACAAATTGTTTTTATTTCCTTTTATTTTTTTGCCCAATCCAAGTCTTATCTTCATTAAATAATTTACTAAAAGATACTCACAGAAGCAATAAATAACAACAAACTATTTTGATAGCATTTTACGTGTAAACCTGAATAAGTTGAAGAAAAATATATTACTAATAATAATAATGATGATGATGATGATAATAATAATAATAATAATAATAATAATAATAATAATAATAATAATAATAATAATAATAATAATAATAATAATAATAATAATAATTTTGACTAGCATCAACATTAAACACCTGTCACCCAGAAATGCATGGAATACCTTGCTTCATATTCAGGCATCTAGAAAAAATTACTGCACAGTATCTATGTAATCTAGCTAACTTTCTAATAAAAAAAGTCTATGATTTACAAGGATTATACCCCATTTTACTAGTACCATTTACTAAAACACATAGAAAAATAACCAAATTAAACAATCTAAAGCCCATATCAATGAGTCCACTGGGTATCAAACTATTGGAATTAGTCATTAAAGACAAATTAGAACCCTATCTTATATGTATACAATCTAAATGGTAATTTGCTAAGAAAGGATCAAATTAAATCTAATCAACCTTTCTATTCAAAATAGTTATTGATACCATCAGAAATAATAAAAAAATATATAGTTCAGTTGTGATCCAACAGGATATAAAATTATCATTTTACATGATTCTGATTGAACTTCTTGTTGAAAGATTGACATAAAAATATCAAGAGATTTAATATATTTAATCACCAATCGTCTACAAAGTTGAGAAATACATATTATGTTTAATGAAAAAACTCACCACTTATGTACTTCACTGTTTAATTCCACAAGGTTCTTTGCTAAGGTTCTTTTTACTACCTATATTAACCCTCTAGTGAATATAATACAAAAAGAATTATCAAGTGTATACATTCCTGGTCTGAAAGCAAATATCTTCTGCATTGCCTACATGGATGAAATATCAACTTTTTAAACCTCTAAAAACATCCCAACTCTATTAAAAAATTTTAATTCATACATTAACAAATACAAGTTGGAGTTTAACATAGATAAATCCTGCACTTATATATATATATATATTATAATACCACCCTTTATATTTTATATCACCATTTGTATGCTTCTACCCATAGCTTCGAGTGAGGATATTTGTGAGCATGGTCTGATTCCATCTCACGCGCCAATCTTACACATGGATAAGAATTATCTCATCGAAAATGTAAATAAGGGTTCAGGTATATATATATACCCCTATTTATGGTAGCGCATCCATACCAGCTCAATCTCAGGGTTTGGGGACTATAGTCTAACTAGAGAACAAAGCTAAACACTACCCAACTAAGTCTTATGTGTCTATCTATTCTGTCCGATAATTTATCCGTTATAAATCTAATAACCCAACCCGAATGTTATCATACCATTTACTCTATTTATTGCCATACTTAATACCGATAAAATCTCATTTATCCACACATATAAATATCAATATTCAAGCGCACAGCCCATTTACCCTGATACACACATATATAATTCATATACGCATCAAAATAGTGCGATTATACATCAGAGCTGTTTATTTAAAGTTGTTATTTTATTTAATTTAAAAGAGATTTATTATAGGAATTAATATTGAGGTAACACTAGTTTCTTTACCAAGATGCATTCATTGAACATATATTTAGTGTAAACGTCAATTACCTTAAGTACCGTCGACTGTTCACACGGTCAAAGACAAATCCGCATTTATAATTCTCCACGAATACTGGTCTGGTTGATATAATGGATGGCAAGGATTTCCAATGTGGTATATGGAATAGCTTATTCCGGAGGTGGAGTAGATGATTCACTCACTTTATGAAAGGGTCCCATTTCCTAGATCTTTCATCACCATTACACTTGATGAACAACAACTCTTTTGTATAGTGAAATTCGTAGGTCCACTTCAGATGGGTTCCACGACAACTGTCCACTGGATCGGTTAACGAAACTAGCGCTATTGAATTACCCCGACATTTTGGGTGAGAAATATTAATAAACTTCTTAAGAAAATTTTATACATCCACACACTCCGTAGTCCAAGCCGCGTTTTTTTTTTCTTTTCTATTTTTTTTCTACTCTCAAGCCCAGAAAAAGTTCTTTTGTTTTCACTCTTTAACTTTGTAAAATTTTCTTCCAATATCTCTACGCCACTGTCCCGTTCTTCTATTGTTTTCCAAAGATACCCACCTGATCCATTTTCTTGACACCAGTTATTACTAAACTGCCTACAGCAACTGATTTATTTCTATTTCTATCTTCATATGTTCAAAAGATTAATTAGCAAAAGAAAACACGTGTTACTGACAACATTATTAACCAGACTTAAAGAAAAATTTTAACGGATAAAATATATACGAATAATCAATTACAACTTATACAGCTCGTATATAATTGCTTGTAACCATCACCGTTAATACATACACACATTTTATACTCACATATACAAATATATTTATATAAGCATACCCACCTAACATTCACACTCTTTGTAACAGGGTTTGAATGACTATTTACATATATATCTTTTTGTATATAGTCGCTCAACATTAACACTCGCAATTACTAATATATTACATACGCTTGTATTCGAACCTCGTTTGTTACATACCCCCCTGGTGCGATAGCCTTCAAATACCTTCTGTGTATTTGAATGGCTTCTTAAATGACTTTTCCTTATCCTTTGTTCCCCTCGGTACCACCTTTCTGTTTCAGTGACCACGGTCCCTTTTTTTGGACGAACTTTGGCTTATCTGGCGGACGTCGAGCTTCCAGTTCGTATTGCCATCTCGGTCTGTGACTATCATCACCACCTTTTCTATGCGTGGCATTCCCGCTGGTGTGTCCTTCTTCCATCCCAAATTTAATATTTGGCATATCTTTAACTTCCTTCCCTCACTCCAACGGTGTGTTATGGTCATATATACTCATATCCAGAGCATTAAGCAGCTCTGCCACTTCTACGATGGATGCCTTCCTCACCCCCAACATCATTCTTTCCACATTCATAGGCATATTGTGCCTTACAATTCGAATGATGTGGCTTTCAGATAGGTGACATGCGTCCAGTGTCCTTAGTCTCGCCACTTGGCAATGAAAAAATTGAGAGAAATTTTCTTCCTTTCCTTCCTCATATTTCTCTCGCATCACTTGGTACTGCACGAGTTCCTGGTGGTCTTCCGACCAGAAAGTCTCTCGTACATTCTTCTGGTACTCCTCGAAGGTTGTGGGCTGTTGGGACAATGAGTCCCACCACTCTTGGGCATTCCCACTTAGATGGCTGTATGCTACCACAAATTTACCTTCCTCTGGCATGGGTTTCATGCCAAACTATCTTTGTAGGCTTTGTAGATGTTCCACGGGAGCTTCCCCCATTTGGCCTTCAAACTGTCGTATCTTTAAAAAATGGTTCACGTGGGTGTGTACTGCCACACCCCTACATTTACCCATATGCTCCGGTCTTTCCATCTCACTAGACTTCGGCCCCTGTTTTATATTCTTCTCTCCTTCATCTAAACTTCCTTTTACTTCTTTATCGTCAGACTTCTCCACCCTTTCCTTGCTTTCTATCCCTAGTCTCCATTCTATCTCCTGAAATCTCCGTTTGAACCTCTCAACCATTTCCTGAAATCGGAGTTCTAGACCTTCTAATCTTTCTAAAATCCTCTCCAATACATTTACTTCCTTCTCTTCCATCGCCTTCTGCTTTTCCCCATTCTGTTTATTTTTTGGCTTCATTTTCTCTCTATTACTATTTTAATTATGTGCCAGGTTTGTCACCCCGGTTTCCAGTGGTCTACTGCATGACCCACCCGATAGACCTTTGCCCCTCCTTATTATCATATTGAACGATATTGTTTTATAATATCCCAATGTTAGATAAATTCTTCAACCTCGCTTTATAAACTATGACTTTATATATACACACAGGACATACCTCAATGCTATTTTCCCCCTTGACCACTCGAGAACTTTTCTATACGTATATTCACACTGCCAAATATGCCCATCTACTATATTACCAATATGTATTCAAACTCTTTCTGATTTATATCAAACTATCGCTTTTATTTTTCCCTTTTTCTCTTTTTTTTTTTTTTTTTTTTTAAAAAAAATCTCCAACTCTCATTTGTACGCTCTTTTTACATTACGTTAGGATGCCCTTTTAAATGCCTGTTCTCTAACATTCACAGCCCCGTTAGTTGGGACACCATTATAATACCACCCTTTATATTTTATATCACCATTTGTACACTTCTACCCGTAGCTTCGAGTGAGGATATTTGTGAGCATGGTCTGATTCCATCTCACGCACCAATCTTACACATGGATAAGAATTATCTCATCGAAAATGTAAATAAGGTTCGGGTATATATATATATACCCCTATTTATGGTAGCGCATCCATACCAGCTCAATCTCAGGGTTTGGGGACTATAGTCTAACTAGAGAACAAAGCTAAACACTACCCAACTAAGTCTTATGTGTCTATCTATTCTGTCCGATAATTTATCCGTTATAAATCTAATAACCCAACCCGAATGTTATCATACCATTTACTCTATTTATTACCATACTTAATACCGATAAAATCTCATTTATCCACACATATAAATATCAATATTCAAGCGCACAGCCCATTTATCCTGACACACACATATATAATTCATATACGCATCAAATAGTGCAATTATACATCAGAGCTGTTTATTTAAAGTTGTTATTTTATTTAATTGAAAGAGATTTATTATAGGAATAATATTGAGGTAACACTAGTTTCTTTACCAAGACGCATTCATTGAACATATATTTAGTGTAAACGTCAATTACCTTAAGTACCGTTGACCATTCACACGGTCAAAGACAAGTCCGCATTTATAATTCTCCACGAATACTGGTCTGGGTGATATAACGGATGGCAAGGATTTCCCAATGTGGTATATCGAATAGCTTATTCCGGAGGTGGAGTAGATGATTCACTCACTTTATAAAGGGTCCATTTCCTAGATCTTTCATCGCCATTACACTTGATGAAAACAACTCTTTTGTATAGAAATTCGTAGGTCCACTTCAGATGGGTTCCAGACAACTGTCACTGGATCGGTTAAGAAACTAGCGCTATTGAATTACCCCAACATTTTGGGTGAGAAATATTAATAAACTTCTTAAGAAAATTTTATACGTCCACACACTCCGTAGTCCAAGCCGTGTTTTTTTTCTTTTCTTTTTTTTTCTACTCTCGAGCCCACAAAAAGTTCTTTTGTTTTCACTCTTTAACATTGTAAAATTTTCTTCCAATATCCCTACGCCACTGTCCCGTTCTTCTATTGTTTTCCAAAGATACCCACCTGACCTGTTTTCGGACTTCTTGACGCCAATTATTACTAAACCGCCTACAGCAACTGATTTATTTCTATTTCTATCTTCATATGTTCAAAAGATTAATTAGCAAAAAAAAAAACGCATGTTACCGACAACATTATTAACCAGACTTAAAAGAAAAATTTTAACGGATAATATATATACGAATAATCAATTACAACTTATACAGCTCCGTATATAATTGCTTGTAACCATCACCGTTAATACATACACACATTTTATACTCACATATACAAATATATTTATATAAGTATACCCCCCTAACATTCACACTCTTTGTAACAGGGTTCGAATGACTATTTACATATATATCTTTTCGTATATAGTCGCTCAACATTAACACTCGCAATTAGTAATATATTACATACGCTTGTATTCGAACCCTGTTTGTTACAATATATATATATATATATATCATCAATCATTATCAATACACTGCTAGATGAAGGTCTCTACAAGTTCAATCCATGTCCTCCAATCTTTAGCTTCTTCTCTCCATATCACCCCCCCACACCCCCACATACACACATTCATATTTAATTCATCAATCACATATGTGGTATTTTTCTAAGACTTTTACAATCTCTTGGAATCCAGTTTAAGATTTCAGTTATCCATCTATTATCAACTCTTCTAGCAATATGTCCAGGCCACCTCCACTTCAGCAATGAGGTCAAACACCTCTTTGTTCTCTCACCCACATATTGTGTTTTTGATGTCGTCTTCTTACTTGCAACATGCATCTCTCCATAATTCTTTGAGTGGGCTGAAGTCTTGTATTGCTCTTTTATTAAGTGTCCAAGTCTCAGATCCATAAGTAATAACTGGTAAAACATGTTTATTAAAAACTTTCCTTTTCAAACACACAGGCATATTTCCTTTTAGTATCAAGTTATTTATACTAAAAGCACTCCAACTAAGTTTAATTCTATGATTAATTTCATCTATTATGTTTCCATGTGTATTAATAATCTGACCAAGGTATTTGTAACTGTTAACTTCTTTTAACTCATCATAATCAATATTAATTTTCATACTTTGAGAAAATCCATTAAAGATTACTTTAGTCTTTTTAAGATTTATATTTAGTCCTACTTTCCTACTTTCATCTATAACTCCTGCAATATTTCCTGCAACTCTAAAGCATTATTTGCAAAAACAACTACATCATATGCAAAATCTGAATGACTTAAATAATCTCCATTTACTTTCACTACTTTAGCTTCCCATTTTAATCCACAAAATATTTCTTGAAGCATTGCTGTAAAAAGTTTTGGAGATATACAGTCACCCTGTCTTACACCCTTTTCAATGTTGATGTTACCAGTAGCATTATGTAATCTAATTGTTGCTGTTGCATTTTTTATAAATATTCTTTAAAACATGACAATTTCCTGGATCTATATCTTGATGATACAATGCTTTAATCACTAAAGAAATGTTTATAGAATCAAATGCATTTTCATAATCTACAAATCCAAAACATAACGGCAACTCATATTCATTTATCCTTTCTATAACTTCTCTCAATACCTGGATATGATCTACTGTACTGAAACCACTTTTAAATCCAGCTTGTTCTCTTGGTTCAAGAAAATTCAATGTTCTCTGTAGACGAGTTGTAATTATCTTGATAAAAATTTTGTATGAAACTGATAAAAGGCTGATGGGTCTGTAATTTCTAATATCTTTTTATCACCTTTTTTAAATATTAATATTAATACTGCATTTTTCCAATCATCTGGTATAACTTTATCATTTAGACATTTGGTATATAACTTTGCTAATTTTTTTATATTTTTTTCACCTGCTTCTTTTAATATATCAATCATAATTCCATCATTATCTGGAGCCTTTCCTTTTTTCATATATTTAATTACATGTCTCACTTCTTTATTTAAAATTCTGGGCAATTCGGAAAATGTAATAAATATAAGAATTACTTGTTCTTTATTATTTTATAATTCTTGATAAAAGTCTTCTACCCATTTCATGATGTCATCTCTGTTTTTGGTAATAATTCTTTTTTTTCTTATTACAGATATAAATTTCCTACCAATACCAAAATGTTGTTTTACACTCTTGAGACTTTTATTTTTTTCTAGAGCTTTTCCTGCTATTTCTTATATCATTTTCATTTCTTTTCCCACCATTTTACAAAATTCGATATTCTCAATCCTTTTTAATGCATCATTTTTATATATTTTCATATTCCTTCTTTTCTTCATAAATTTTCTAGTCTCAGGAGAAATTTTATTGGTCAATTTCTTTTTTTTTCTACCAGCTATCTTTGTTGCAGTTTTCAAAACTGTATCAGTTATTTTCATATTAATTTCATTTAAATCTGGATCATGTTCAATATCTACTAATGCTTGAAACCGATTTGTAAGTTTTAATTTAAATTCATTAGAATGTTTCTGAAGATTAGGTATATCAACTGTGAATATTGTTTTTTTTGTAATAATTATTGTCTTTCTAGCTTTGCATTAACACTTATCTTACAGCTTATTAATTGGTTATCACTTCCTGTGTTAAATTTATTAAGAACATTGCAATCTTGAAATATATATTTTCTGTTAGTCAAAATATAATCCAATTCTACGATACCTTCATTTGGATGTTTTCAAGTCCATTTCCTTTTAGCATTTTTTTCAAAAAAATAATTCATAATATAAAGTTGTTGTTTTTTTCTGCAAACCCCACAAGTCTATGCCCTCTCTCATTTTTATTACCATAACCAAAATTACCTACAGCACTTTCATCTTTCATTTGTTTACTAATTCTAGCATTAAAGTCTCCCATAACAATTTTAAAATGTTGTTTACTTTAATCAAATGCCTTTTGTACATCCATATAAAAATCTTTTGCTTCATCACTATGAGAAATTGTTGGAGCATAAACCTGAATTATCTGCATTTTGTATCTGCTATTAAGTTGTACAACTAATCTTTACACTCTGTCCGATACATCATCTATCTCAACAATGATTTCTTCCACTTTTTATTTATAATGAATCCTACCCCACTTGTATTTCCAATATTTGTGCCTTTATAATAGAGTACATGTCCACTTTTAAAATCAATTTTCTCTTCATCTTTTCTTCTAACTTCACAAAGTCCAACAATAACCCATTTAATATAAAACAGTTCTTCTTCTAATTTTTGCAATTTTCCTTCACTTGAAAGTGATATGCAGTTGTAAGTATTTAAATAAAATGTTGTCAACAAATGGCAGTCTGGGTCTGCAATCAGGGGATTCTTAGCACCCTCTGCCTTTGGCTTCCAATGACTGCCTTAGTTGATGACTTTACAGCCTTCTGGAAATAAGGACCATGATTTATTTTTGTCTGTCATAATTGTATAATTATTAGAAAATATTTATCATTTACACATGCATTTATTCTGGCTTATCAAGCAATTGAGAAGAAAGATCATCGTGTTTTTGGTCTTAAACTCGGAGATAAAAAGCCAATAAACTCACCAAGCTGGCCAATGAATGTTGCTGAGCAGCCCATCCATGTTCATATACTATATGAATAATCACATAGTAATAACAGCTGCAATGGCAAGAATGGAATAATTTCACACTCAGAATTTTAAAGGACAATCTAGCTCTTTTGTGGGATTTCAATTTTATTTGAACAACCTAAATTGCATTGACAAGTTTTAGTCAAATTCAAAAATAAAATTAAAAATATAATTGATTCACTTTCAAAATTTTATCTTTCATTGTATTCAACAGTATCCCTGTTTAATCTATTGATTATTACCTGAATCACATACTATTCCCTAATAATACTATACACTAAACCTTTTATTAGGAAAGTAAATTTACTATATGAAATGTTGCTGTGAGAAAAAAAAATATTATATCAATTTCACTAAAACGTATGCAAGCTTCTCTAATACAAAATGGTTTGGTACAACTTTCAATAAATATTTTTAACATTCAAAAGGACATAAATCTTATTTCTGCTTATTCACATTTATTCCCCTAAGGTTGTTGTCTCATTGGTAAATGGATGTTTCTTCTGTAATTCTGTCTCATGACAAATTCACGACTAATTAAAAAAAGACACAATAATGTTTATGTGAAAAAAGTAATTCTGTCATCAATAAAAAATGTGTTGAAAACAAATCAGTGTTTGAAATGTGATATTTATATAGATGCTATAGTACCTCATTTACATTTAGTTTTGGTTAGTGAATTCTTACATTGATGCAAATGAAATAATTCTATCATTAACAAAAAATGCTTGGAAAAAATCAGCATATGTGCCATTAACTACAGAGTTATAGTATTTAAAGTAAATAAAAAATGTGATTATAGTACATAACTTTATGTTTGAAATATGGTATTTAGTGAAGGGGAAAATAGATGCTATAGAACTGTATTTACATTTAGTTTTGGTTACCACATAATTGAAGATGGGATGATAGTCTTTCAGGCCTGTGTACAATTTTCACGTTTATTTATATATTATAATGGTCATATTTGTACATTCACATAACAAAATCCAGAGACCAGACAAAATACCCCTAAGCTGATTGAGATGAGATGGTATGACCTTTGAATTGGACCAAACTTCCACTCATTTGCCAATTCTCCGTGATTTAACACATTATGAATGATATTATATTTCTAAAGTTACACTCAGTCTCAATTTCTTCAGCAAGATGGCTGAGCAAAGGATAAACATGGGACTCAGAAGAAACTTAAAAATTTAAATATAATTAAAGAGTAAATCAAATACTTAACACACTAAGATTTAATTACAAGAATGCATATTATACAAATAATATATTTAAAATTTGAATAACTTTGATTTGGATTGCAAGTACAAGATGTGAAACAATTTATATTTTATATAAGTTTATTCACAATAAATAATTAAATAATTTAAGTCAAACAAGGAACATTAATTACAGTGTTAGGATATGTATAATTAATGTACACAGGCATTACAGAAATGATGCGATTAATTTAATACAGCAATCTCATCTTGAGAATTCCATCTTAATTTATACAAGTGTTTACAGTGAAAAAAATCATGCCTATTATATTATGATATGCCAAAATGTGCTTTGTTTGGTTGCCAGTGTTATCAACTAAAACTTTAACCAGGATGATTATTATATCCAGTTTTAAACTGATTATTATAAATACATGACAAATGAGCAATTTAATAAGCTCAATATACAGATTCACTCTAGTAACCTAAATTAGAGATGCAGACTATTGCTGAAGCATTATTAATGAGAAGGAGAAGAACTGGCTACTTTTAGGATTGCATCTATAGAATGTGTTACTAAATAAAACACTAAGTTAAAGTTGTGGTGCGAGGGAGTAATTATTCATGGACTTTAGCATCAAATACTCAGTGGCCTAAGACTGAATGACTTGCTACAATATTAAAGAACATTTTAGTTCAGGAAATTGGATAAGCTTTAAACATGATCTGGACTTAATGGCCACCACTGCTAACCCATCAGAAAGATATACAAGACATTAGTGCCCCAATAGGTACTTAGTAAAGGCACCCTCACATGTTTGTAATACAAAGATGTATATAATAATAATTGTGTGCCTGAAGAGATAGTTTCTATCAGCTAACTAATTTAACTCAGTTCTTAGGCTAGTATATTAATTATACTAAGTAAAAAGAGCTTACCAGCTATGAATTCAGTTTATATACTGAATCCTTCTATATACATACACACTTAAATAACAGAGGAGAAATTATATCTAACGGCCTTAACAAAATTGCCAATATACTTTTAATACCATCCTTAGCTTGCATCTTATTTCTAACTAACAGATAAATCATACATTTTAATAACTATTCATACAAACCTTAGTAAATTGTAACATGAATAATATAACAATAACAACGAGTGCATAGTGATCAGTTGTTAACAATCAGAATAGGATTTCGAAGCAGCAATTTACTATGCTAAGTACCATTCTTAAATATTATGCTGGAGAGCTTAATCATGACCTCTCCTTAAAAGTTTACTAAAATAAATTGTTTGCTGCCTCAAAATATTAACATATCATAACATATATATTAAAATAATAAAAGTAAAATAATTAAGACAGTGATTATAGGCATGATTACAGTTTATAAAGAATTTAAATATTAACTGATTATAGTTATTTAGATTCCAGAAATGAAATACATTATAAACAAATTCAAACAAGTTTTACAATTTTAATTTTAAAAATCATTTAATTTAAAGAGAAATTAATAATTACGGTAGAATGTTTATACATAAGATAAATAAACTAGGTTAATATTTAAGTTACAGATTAAAGATTAATTTATAGAGCTCTGCCATTTATGAAGAATATCACCAATCTCTTCTGCATCTTGAAGTTCAGGCACTTAGAGGTAGGTATTATGGCACCCTTCTCTGGATAGGTTGCTTGAAGATAGAATATTCTTTCAACAGCAGACAGTGGCTGAAAACTCTCCATCCTGGTGACGATGACTACACGCTATGGCAACATGTAAAATGGGGGTGAAGATAACCATTTTCCTGCAGGAAAAATAACAAATGAATGATCTTCCTACTCACACATTTTAAAATTCAAATAGACATAGCGGTGGCAACACATATATAATGTTTACAGAGTCTTTTTAGGCACAAAAATATAGACTTTATACTAATTTAAAATCCCATAATATTTTTTTGCAAGAAGGATTCACAGCAGGGTGAATCCATTACTACTTGTTTACAATTTCAATTTTATATTTGTAAAGTTGACTCAACTATTGTTTAATATTTTAAATCAAATATTTTAGCTTGGCTACTTTTATTCCCAAAGGTATCTGAAATAGTTCCAGTCCAGTGCATTTTGTTAATGACTAAGTTATTGTTTTAAAAATATTATGGCAAAAATATAGATTTAGAAACTTAGATAAGATAGTCATCCCTGTCTAGCAGAAAAGTAATGTCATATATCAAATTTTTCATGATTGAATGCTATCATATATAGGTGAATCTAGATGCACTATTGAGAAGAGATTGAGGGAGCATGAATTGTTATATAAGCATGTAAAAAGTAAAAATAATGGTGATTTAATGGCTCCTTCATTTTTCTTTGATCATGAAAATACATGTAAATATAAATTTAAATTTGATTTTGAAAATGTGAAAATTCTTCATGAAGAGAGAAACCATAGTAAAAAAAATTAAAAAGGCAAGTTTTATAAACAGGAATAAAATGCATTTAATAAATCGACAAGCTGCTAACATTAAAATACGAGATTCATGGGATTTGAATTGAGGTCATTTGCTTCTGCTTTTTTTTAATTTAATGGCAGTTGAGACAGGTTTAAGAAATCAACTGAAAGTAATTCTGCGGATTTAAGGATTGTTTGTAATAGTTTGTAAACCGTTACATTTATTATTTCATATATATATATATATATATATATATATATATATATATATATATATATATATATATATATATATATATATTATAATGGACAGAACAATGACCACTAGCCGCAAAAGTTGATGGTGCCAGATATAACAGATGGAATGATTACAACTAATCCCAAACATTGCTAACACCAGAATAATGGGCAGTACTCTTCATCAACAGTCATAAACTAACCAAGCCCAATGATGGTGCACCAGATGTAATGAATGGTAAACTAACTTGCAGACTGTACTACTATGCAGATGTAGCAATATGGTGTGGGGATGTTAATATGCTCTAATTTATTGCCCTTAATGAAACAATCAGCAGAGCCCTACCTGGCTTAGAAGGGAAAAAAGTTGCATCCAACTATGTTCAGACTGTGGGTCATCTGATAGAGTGCTAATGAGAACCCAATGAAATGCTTAACCAATGATTGCATACCCTTTAATTGTCTAACTGTATCCCTATTTAATAATATTAAATGCAATTTAGGTTAGTTCATCCACTTTCCCCCTTTTTATTTCTGTTATGCCCTAATATTCAAACCCAGAGAGAATATTGCTTTTAACTCCTTTAGCAGGTATGAACAGATACACACAGCAACAGCTGCACCTATATATAGGTTACAACTAGCATTTATTATATTTGTTTTATTTTCAAGCTTTTTTTATGATAAGAAAAATAGAAGTGTGTGCATGCATAATTATTTAAAAACTGTGGAATGTCAGGACAACTCAATAAACCAGAGACTGGAATAATACAAACTCTTAAACATTTATTAACAATAATAAATGTAATCAAGTATAACAACAACAGTAATGATAAAAAAAAATTTAAAAAAATAATCATCATCATATGTACATGTGTCACATGTGAACCTCTACCATTTACTAATTAATCATCCTCCACATCCAACCCTTATACCCCATGGTAGAAATCCACCTATATCACTCATTCTCTACAAATCATAATTATATAAAAAAATAAACTTTAGTTATTTAATTTAATTGAGATGCTGGCTAGCTAAATTATATATTTACAAATGTTAATCTATTTATTAAGTTCCCCCAATTTATAGATATATGATAGAGACAGATACTAGTTGATTAGTCAAACATACTGGAAAATATATATACAAGGTTAATCACAAAATAAAACATATAATATGTATTCTGTATAAGTGTTGCCATTTAATCTATGAAAATAAATGTAAAGAACTTACCTTAATCTTTATGTGGATAACCTGATGTGAAGCAGGTGAGTTAACCTAAATTTTATTTACAGTGAAAATAGAAAAATATCAAAGTGAATAATTCCCTTTTTTTTCTTTGCTAATTCTAAAAAAAATGAGGCTTCAGCATTAGAGTGTGAAAATACAACAGATAATATGAATAAAAAATAATAAACAAAAATTTACAATATTGATTCTTTGATTAAAAATTGTAATTGGAACAAAGTTCATAAAAATCATCATATTAGAAGTAGTAGTAGTTGATAGATAGGCAAGTTGTTCTTCAAAGCAGTTTCACTTAGTAAATCATTTTCCTTAGCAAAGATAGATAGGTACAATGGTGTCTCCTGTAGTTGTGTTTAATGGCAAAAAAACTTGATCCTCATTTGATTCACCATTAAGTATTCCAATCCTTGTTTACTTTGGACTGCAGGCCTCTTCTTGTGTGTTTACAATAAGGTATATATATATATATATATATATATATATATATATATATATATATATATATATATATATATATATATATATATATATATATATATATATATATATTTTAATGCAGCTGGTAGGAAATACCATGACACACAATAGCATGTTTTCTCTAGCCCATTTTTATATTTAAGTACAATTTAATAATTATTTATAATCATATATTTGTATTGAATAATATTGAAGCACTTTACATATATATTAAGAAATTTATTTCATTTTTTTTCTTTTCCAATTTTCAGCAGACTTAATTCTCGTTATTCTTTTTGAAAAGATTTAAAATACTAAAATTTACTCCAACAACTTTTAAAACACGATTTAATTATTTAAGAATTTATCAATTATTCTTACTTCTTATTTCACTTTCTTTCCTCTGAATTTGGTAAACTTTTAGTTACATCATTTGACTTTTAAAATGTTTATAATTTAACTAAAAGAAAAAGCAAAACTCCATTTTAGCATTCTAAATTTTAGTTTAAATTACTGTCTATTGTTATAGCTGTTATCTTTCTTGACAAGAAGAACGATTTGTAAACTGTTTTTTGTTTTTATACATTTCAAGCGCATAAATCTCCAGGAAGGCTAAGATTTTTAACTGCCTATTGTTTAAATTCATTTAGATTTTTATATGTATTGTTTAAATACATTTCTGTTATTACAAATAAAAAAATAATAAAATAATAAAATTAGTTTTATTTTAACACATGCCCACCCCATCTTAACTTCAGGCTATCCTAAAATCATTTAACTATAAATTAATATTCAATTTAAAATTTAATATATATATACATATGTTAATTCTAATATTTTCACGGATAAAAGATGTCATATTATTATTACTATTTGCGGGATATTCCGTGTAGTGAAAAAGCTAAATACTGACATTTCAGTACATGGAATATCTGCAAATAGTAATAATAATATGACATCTTTTATCCAGGAAAATATTATAATTAACATTATTCATCTTTACGGGAAAGATTGGTTTATAGAATGGAGGTGTGAGGAAGGTACTTGATATTGTACTGAAACATCAGCATTTAGCTTTTTCACTACACGGAATATCCCGCAAATAGTAATAATAATATGATATATATATATATATATATATATATATATTACTGTTTATTTAATTAAATAGTTTATATATATACAATATTACTTTGTAAAATATTGATCGTATTTTATTTTATAATAAATAATCTATTGTGCATTATGTGTATATATGTAATAAATAATAAACAAATAATCTTCCCATTATTAATATAAATTCCAAATGGATTGGGTTCAATAAATAGACTTGATCTTTTTAGCAATGTGTGCATTGTAAGCTACCTTTACAACCCCCTCTCCTTACAGGGTTAGAATTTTAATCTGTCATAAAAATTTTAACACTTACACAAGGTTCGCATTTGAAGTTTGATTGTTTTTTTCACAAATATAAGAAGGGCAGTGAAACCTTATTTTACTCTTTTCTATACTCAACTATACAAATTTCTTTCTATTCTTCTCTCCTCACTCTCATGAAATACTTTGCAAGGTGGGGTTCAAACATAGGTTTTTTTAAACTAATGATGGTTATGTTTTGAGCACACTAATAAAAATGTGTTTCTGTTTCAAATAGCACATATTTTTTTGTTATCCTCTGTACTGCTCCTATTGAGTCTTATTGGATTTCCTTTGAGGACTAACAGAAGATTGGAGCAACCATCACTTAGTGTGGTTTAACTCTTTTAAAGAAAGTGGCTTTAAAGTATCATAATATCTGTTTTGGTATCCATTAGGGAATACTCTCATCATAATTTTTAACCTAACTTCATAATATCTATTTTTTTACTTATCAGCATTCATCTCTTATTTTTTTCTACACATCAGTTGAGTATGAAAATTCTAAAATTACTAAGATTGTCCATAATATGGTTTTATAATTCAGGTATTATATGTGCCCCTAACTTGTCCTTCCACATCCAACCAAAATGCATTAGGACTCGATTGTTTACCTATTGTGTAAGGTCCTTCATATAGATGGTAAAACTTACTGTACTTATTTTTAATTTGATTACTAATATGAGGGTTTTTTATTAAAACTTTATCTCCTACTTTGAAAGTAAATGGAGTTCCAGTCTTATTTTTGTTCCTTTTATTAGCCTTATTTGCCAATTAAGAATATGATTTCTGCACATTTTCCTCCATACCAATTTATTTATATCTAGTCATAGGTTGATATTTAGTGAACAACATGGGGATTGATTGATTAAAATGTAGCTCAATGGGTGTGAATCCATTGGATTCATTCACATTCCAGTTGATATAATTAACTATCTGGTCTATCTGTCTTACCATATCATACACCATTTGATTTATTCATTCATTTATTTCTTCTCTTTTTTTTATATATTTTTTTTTTTTTTATATATATATATATATATATATATATTTATATATATATATATATATATATATATATATATACATCTCTTGATAATCCATTCATTGTAAAAAGTCCATTTTATGTGTCCTAAGTTGCATCATTTGAAGTCCTTTCCTTATTATGTACTTTTTCTTTTAAGTACTGTCATTTATATGCCTCATAAATGTGAAGGGTCCTTCATAAGTGTTACATAACTTGTGGAACTGAAAACCTTTCTGTTTGATGGACTGCAATGTGGTTATCTCTATTCTCATCATATAATTTCCTATGTTTTGATCATCTTGTTGATTATGTAAAGACTCTAATTTCCGTAATGCACAGCTAAGATTATTGAATTCACCGATATCTTTAATGCCTTCAAAAATGGCATTTGTAATGTTTACAAGTGGGATCAATGCATGATCATCATTTTCTATAACTCTCTGGAATTAAACCTTCTAAACTAAAATTAGGAGGATAATCTTCTGCCTCAGACAGAATGCGTTGGGGAAGAAAGTTTCTTCAGAAGAATCTCTTATCTTCTGTGGGTCCTTAAGAGCCATCTCTAGGGAATGAGTCCTGTTATCTCTTATTTTATTACTACTGTACATCCTCACATCAATTTCATCATGTTTTCCTCCACTGGTTAGCATCTCTTGGCACGGTTGAGATTCAAGCACTACCAATTTCTGATTAAAGGCTTCATCCATTCTATCTATCTCATCCCTTCTTTCATGAGCACTTCCTACCAACTTTTTTATATTGGCTTTGTCCATGGTCATGTCCATCCCTCCTTTGACTATTCTACCTTCAACTCATTTAAGATGTTGATCCAAATCTACTAGCATCTTGTTGCATGACTCAATCTGATTATTTTGTGATGTGGAAAGTTGTTCTATTCTTGATTGAATTCCCTGAAATTCATCTTGAACCTCAGTTTGGAATTTATCCTGCTCCACACACACCTCATGTTTTAATGTTTCCTGACTCTTACATGCCTCATCATATTTTGCAATCAATTGTTCCATGACACTGGATTTAAAATCATATATTCATTGTTGGCATTTTGTATTCTTTTCATCAATTTCCTTTTTCATCTCTAACATTCCTTGCTTCACTTCAATATTGTCTTTTTGAACATTTTCTAATTTATGGGAAAGTTGTCCCATATCTTCAGACAGCTTAATTTCAACATTATTAATTTTTGTTTCCATTTGTTCTTTCATACCATTCACATCCTTCTTCAATTCTTTCTTTATTTTATTTATATCAGCTGTGGTTGCCATATTCTCCAACTTACTATTTATATCACTTTTCATATTCTCCATATTGCTATTTATATCACTTTTCATATTCTCCATATTGCTATTTATATCACTTTTCATATTCTCTATATTGGTTGTCATATTCCCCATTTTACTATTCATATTATTCATATCACTTTTCATCTCCATGATTACTTGGATTAATTGTGCGAATGTTGTAGAGTCTTGAATAGTCTGAGTTACTCTGACTTCAGGCACTTGAATAATCTCACTGGGAGGAATCATCTGAATTTGAGAAACTGTTTGACTCTCTTCCTGAATTTGTGGGGTTTGTTCAACTTCCAGAATAGACCCCCCCAGTTATCTGAATCATTGTAGATTGTACTTTATTACTGGTAGTATCATCTACCATCTCACTATCACTGTTATTTCCCCCTATCTCCAAATGTTTTGATTCCATATTACTTAATTGTTTACCACTTCTGGTTATCATTAAATATTTATTTATTTGAAAACAATTTATAAAATATTTGTTTAAGAAACTATAAATAATCACATGCCACAGTGCATCATTTCACTCCCACCCATTGCATTTATCTTTACCTCTCTTTTTTTAATAGATCTACTTTTAGCTTATGTCCTTTTACATGCCTAACTCTAGTATTTTATTATCATTTATTAATCACTTAACTATTTATCATCGGTCTCTGTTTATTGTCCAATCCTTTATATTTCCAATTTACACACAATACTTTAGATCTCTTATTGAAAATTGATTCAAGTTTATGTGATCTATTATCCCTATTACTATTATTTTTAATGAAAGTGCTAGTTATTTGTCATGTGTATAAGTTCATTTGGGTTTACGTTGATAAAAAAATATAAAATGAAATGTGCTTTAACATTTTTTTTTTAAAAATTTAAATGCCAGTCCAATGACTGGACTTCCTTTCCAATTAAAGTATATTCATACCTAACATACTGGATACCAGATGTAACTATGGGTAAATACATTTGATTACATCTATCAAATGTAATATCTTTATGCCTAACATGTTGCACCAGATATAACTATTAGTAAATATACTTGGATACCTCTATCAACTGTAATATCTACATGCCTACCACGTTGTATGCCAGATATAATGGACAGAAAGATGACCACTAACCTCAAAAATAATGGATGGAATGATTACAACTAATCCCAAACATTGCTAACACCAGCATAATGGGCAGTACTCTTCATCAACAGTCACAAACTAACTAAGCCCAATGATGGTGCACCAGAAGTAATGGATGGTCAACTAACTTGCAGACTATACTACTATGTACATGTAGCAATATGGTCTGGATATAAGTTAATATGCTCTAATTTATTGTCCCTAATGAAACAATCTGCAGAGACCTACCAGACTTAGAAAAGAAAAAAGTTGCATCCAACTATGTTTAGACTGTGGGTCATCTGATAGAATGCGAATGAGAACCCGATGAAATGCTTAACCAATGATTGCATACCCTTTAATTGACAAACTCTATCCCTATTTAATAATATTAAATGCAATTTAGGTTAGTTCATCCACTTCCCCCTTTTTAATTCCATTATGCCCTATTACTCAAACCCAGAGAGAATATTGCTTTTAACTCCTTTAGCAGGTATGAACAGATACACACAGCAGCACCTGCATCTATATATAGGTTACAACTAGCATTTATTATATTTGTTTTATTTTCAAGCATTTATATGATAAGAAAAATAGATGTGTGTGCATGCATAATTATTTATAAATTGTGGAATGTCAGGACAATTCAATAAACCAGAGACTGGAATAGTACAAACTCTTAAACATTTATTAACAATAATAAATATCATCAAATATAACAACAATAGTAATGATAAAAAAAAAAAATAATAATAATAATCATCACATGTACATGTGTCACATGTGAACCTCTACCATTTTACTAATTAATTATCCTCCACATCCAACCCTTATACCCCAAGGTAGAAATCTACCTGTGTCATTCATTCTCTACAAATCATAATTATTTAGAAAAATAAACTTTAGTTATTTAATATAATTTAGATGCTGGCTTACAAATGTTAATCTATTTAACAAGTTCCCCCAATATATATATACATATGATAGAGATAGATACTAGTTGATTAGTCAAACATATTGGAAAGTATATATATACAAGGTTAATCACAAAATAAGACATATATGTATTCTGTATAAGTGTTGCAATTTAATCTATGAAAATAAATGTAGAGAATCTCACCTCCTTTATGCAGATAACCTGATGTGAAGCAGGTGGGTTAACCTAAATTTTATTTACAATGAAAATAGAAAAATATCAAAGGGAATACTCCCCCCTTTCTTCTGTGCTAATTCTAAAAAAAATGAGGCTTCAGCATCAGAGTGTGAAAATACAACAGATAACATGAATAAAAAATAAAAATAAACAAAAATTTACAATATTCATTCTTTGATTAAAAATTGCAACTGGAACAATGTTCATAAAATCATCATAATAGAAATAGTAATAGTTGATAGTTAGGCAATTGTTCTTCATAGCAGTTTCACTTAATAAATCATTCTCCTTAGCAAAGATAGATAGGTACAATGGTCTCTCCTGTAGTTGTGTTTAATGGTAAATACCTTGATCCTCATTTGATTCACCATTAAGTATTTCAATCCTTGTTTACTTTGGACTGCAGGCCTCTTCTTATGTGTTTACAATAAAGGTTTTATATATATATATATATATATATATATATATATATATATATATATATATATATATATATATATATATATATATATATATATATATATATATATATATATGTTTATATATAGGTTTAATGCAGCTGGTAGGGAATACCATGACACACAATAGCATGTTTTGCTCTAGCCCATTTTCATATTAAAGTACAATTTAATAATTATTTATAATCATATATTTGTATTGAATAATATTGAAGCACTTTACATATATAATAAGGAAATTATTTCATTTTTTTTTCTTTTCCAATTTTCAGCAGACTTAATTCTTGTTATTCTTTTGGAAAAGATTTAAAATATTAAAATTTACTCCAACAACTTTTAAAACACAATTTAATTATTTAAAAATTTATCAATTATTTTTACTTCTTATTTCACTTTCTTTCCTCTGAGTTCGGTAAATATTTAGTTACAGCATTTGACTTTTAAAATGTTTATAATTTAACTAAAAGAAAAAGTAAAACTCCATTTTAGCATTCTAAATTTTGTTTTAAATCACTGTCTATTGTTATAGCTGTTATCTTTCTTGACAAAAAGAACAATTTGTAAACTGTCTTTTTGTTTATATACATTTCACATGCATAGCTCTCCAGGAATGATAAGATTTTTAACTGCCTATTGTTTAAATTCATTTAGATTTTTATATGTATTGTTTAAATACATTTTATTTATTACAAATAAAAAAAAATAGAATAAAATCAGTTTTATTTTCACACACGCCCACCCCAACTTAACTTCAGGCTATCCTAAAATCATTTAACTATAAATTAATATTCAATTTTAAATTAATATATATACATTACAGTTTATTTAATCAAATAGTTTATATATATATATATACAATATTACTTTGTAAAATATTGATTGTATTTTATTTTATAGTAAAATAATTTATTGTGCATTATTTGTATATATGTAATAAATAATAAACAAATAATCTTCCCATTATTAATATAAATTCCAAATGGATTGGGTTCTATAAATAGGCTTGATCTTTTTAGGAATGTGTGCATTGTAAGCTACCCTTTACAATATATATATATATATATATATATATATATATATATATATATATATATATATATATATATATATATATAATATACAAATCAATATATATATATATATCAAAATACAGTACAATTTATATGAATTATATTCTTTTAGAAGTACTTTCGACTATACACTTTGTAGTCTTTATCAACTATATAACGTTATATAGTTGATAAAGACTACAAAGTGTATAGTCAAAAGTACTTCTAAAAGAATATAATTTATATAAATTGTACTGTATTTTGATATATATATTGATTTGTATATTACATGTATTGTGAAACGAATACAGATATCAAACTTTATTTATTATATATTGTGCCATTACAATTTGGTCACTAGCCAAATTTATAGTAATGTGCATGTAGAAAAGGTAAACCAAAAATCATCATCACATTTTATATAACCATAAAAGAAGCTGTAGGGCATCCAAGTTCAAACCCTACCAGATCAAAATCTCAAACGCTTTAGACAGAAAGAGAGTGGGACAACAATTATATGCTTTATTTGTTTGTGTGTTGATAGAAAGGTAGTACACACATTTAATATTTAAATTTTTAATTTTTCTTTAAAAAGCAAAGTTATAATGCATGCGTATAGGCAATGTATGTGTAAACTATTTAATTGTTTTATATTTCAAATATTCAACATTTTAACTTTCTTTAAAACTAATCTATGCTTGATCAATTCTAATATCTTATTCTATACTTCTATTTTTTTTTCTATAATTGTAATTGGGATTTAAAAGTTACAAATTTAATTAAATAATAGGGTTATAATTACTAAGCTAGCAATTATATTATTTAATGTTAGTTTATGAATGATTTGAAATAATGAAGGATGTGTGTACATTACATACAGAAATTTACATTTATTAAATATTGAAAAAAAAGGAAGGATTAAATCTGTCAAATTATTTTTTTTGTACAATTTTATGTTAAAAGAGGAAATCTGTTTAATCAGATATCTATCTTTGTAGCAATTTTGTTTTTTTTTTGTAAATGATTGTTTGTCACTTTGGGAGCTTAATTTGGGTGGGAACTCAAATTTTGAAATTGTCTTATCTTAAGATCTAAAGGAGGAAGCTCAATAATTTGAAATGTTACCTAGATGTAAAAAAAGAAAGGAAATAAGGATTAAGTCTATTTTTTTTAAAAAAAACAAAAGTGGAAAAAGGATTAAACTTTTCAGTTGAAAAATAATTTAGTTGAAAATAAATTAGAGATCTAATTAAAACGAATTTGTCCAAAAATAGCAAGTGACGCTATCTCTGATTGGTTAAGTTAGCTAAAAATTGGATATAAAAAGCTGTCTGGATTTATTATTATTATTGTGATTATGATTCACATTATTAAACTATTAAATTGAATGTTGAAAATATAAGAAATGGCTGGCTAGAAAAATTATATGTATGTCCCATCTTTTCCGGACAATCTGGGGAAGCTGCACATCACATAGGAAAGAAAAGATGTTGTGTCTAAAATAATATTCTACGCCTTTCAACTGACCAGAGAGAAACAAGATGTTTTTAATAGAAGGAAAAAAAACATTCACCTGTATTCGATAAAAGATTAATTAATCTACTGATAAATATTAATCATCAAGTCCAATTAATTGTTCCAACAACTGATTTTAAACTCAAGAAAATTTATAAATGTGAAAACAACTGTTGTATTTCATACACTAAAAGAATCACGCTTGACAGGAAGAGAAGAAAAATTAATATAATGATTTCCAAATTGTCCACTAAAGCAAATAACCTCAATAGAGTCAACATCATCAAATAGTTATACACCTCAAGAAAGAGATCGTTCCCATGTAAAACAGAAATGGTAGCTGCAGAAATATAGACATTATACAAGACAAGTTTGAACCCTTGGAAATTCGCCACAAACAAAAGATCGGTAATATGACTTTTTATATCTATTTTCTTTATGATATCAGTCTTAATAAACATTTTAGCAATAAAGTGGTATATTTTATTTAAAGAACTTTTAAAGACTATTCAGATCGATTAAAAACAAGAATGTCTTACTAATAATAACTTTGAGCTTCATAAATGATCTTGAATGTATCAAAATTATTTGTTTATTAATTTTACAGTTATGAAATATGTGTAAAACAATTTTTTATAGTATTATGATTTTAGTTTTAACTAATATATTATTATTATTTTGGTTTTAAATAATATTTTGTTATTATGGGATAAAACACGCACATACATAATAATATTTTTATATGTGTATAATTGCGAGTGAATGTAAAATAATGAGTAGTATTAGAATATTAGATTATTTTGTTTCAAGTTAAGTATAGCATTTCAGAGGTAGAAGAGCGGGGGAGAAAATAATTTAAAACTTGTTTCTAAAACTTGCTCTTTCAATTCTATTAACATTTTTTTTAACATTCTACTTACATGTTAGATTTATAAAGTATGTGTGCTAATGAGCAGATAATATTTTTTTCTTGAAATACTTTTCTCATGGAGTGAAAATCATGGTCAATGTGACATCCAACTTAATACAAAATACATTTGAAGGGAAAGGGGGAAGAACTTGAAATTAATCTGAGGATTGTTATATAATCAATTATTATCATTATTATTATTCATGTCAATTTTCATGTTTATCTAGAAATTTTTATGTATATGTTAGAAATGCAGTAATAAATATTAGTTTGTTTTATTAAATGAGGCATATATATTTCATTAAGTGTAGTCTTTGTTAAGTGTGATTATTTTTCATCAATGGTTGAATATTAGTTATTTAAGATATAAGTAAATATGCTAAAATTAAGCAATAATTATGAATTTCTTTATAAAATTTAGTTTTATGTTTAGGCTTAGTCCTAGAGCTGTAGTTGAAACCCTTGTCATTATTGTTATTATTATCATCATCATCATCGTCATCAACATTTTAATTAATGAGCTGTTTAACTGTTTAAAGGCCATAAATAAATATTGATTTTATAATATTTAGTGATTTCTTAGTATTATTATAACCACATCCTGTCATCTATTTCATGCAAGGATGAGTGAATTGCCATCCTAAATTAGTTATATATAATCTGAGCTAGTAAACTTATAAAAATATTGAAACACATTTGTTATGCTAAGATCTAAGAAATGATTTATGTCTAATATACTCCACTTTGGTTTAAAGATGTTTACTTTTACCTAAATATTAGTGTGTATAGTGATATGGCTCAAAAAGCAAAATCTCCCATTTTTATTAGAAATAAAGTACCAAAAGGGGATTCAAACCCGGTACCTGTGAAAGGTTATTAGATATAACCATGTCTAGATTCAGATAATCTAGTGGTGCCCTGCTAGACCATATTCACTTAGTATTTGTTTAAACATGCACTTAACATCAAACCAAGAAATGAAAGTGGATAAGATTACTGTCTGTATACCTGAGTTATATTTTATTGAATTACTAGTGTACTCACCTCACGTGATTTCATATACCTGAGTTATAATACTTGTTATTAATAATTTGCTTATAATTATTGATATTTGGATATTTAGACATCCAACATTATTTTAAATATTATGATCTTATATATATATATATATATATATATATATATATATATATATATATATATATATATATATATATATATATATATATATATATATATATATAGTAGACTACTCAGGTATGGGAATAGTTATTTGATCAACCTTTAATTTGGTTACAATGAACTCCTTTAATTATTTTTTTTTTGATCGAACTTCATTAATTATGTTACAATATATATATATATATATATATATACTCAGGGGATTCAAAGCTAGCACAAATGTAGTTATGGGGTAAAATAGATGAAACATATATTTAGCAAGGAATATATCATTTCAGTATTAAAATCTTTTGTTTAATTTATATTAAATCTTTAAAAAAATTATTAGGCAATCAATTAAAATATAAACATAGTCTGTTTGATTTGGCTATATCTGATAATATTAATGTAGAAAAAAATGAAGACAAATATTAAATTTCGTTAATGTACAAATCTTAATTTTCTTAAGTTATTGTTTATTAACATTATCTCAAAATTAAATTAAGTATATAGATCATAAAAAAAGCATAGACATATTTCTATTAACAAAATTAAGTCTAGCATAGAATTAAATATGATATCTCAAAATAGATACATGTCAATTAATAAACAATTAATTATTTTATGGAACTTATTATATTTACAATAATTCTTTATACATTTGATGTATATAAAGTATTTGCATTTATTTTATAAAAGACAGATATCATTGGGAATATCTTATTTTGTAATGCACATGTTTAAAAGAGAAGGGGGGGGGTATTTGAGAAATAGATATTTTAAATCATTCACTTAATATTTCTGCTCAATTCCATATACAAATATTGAAAAATAATTTATTAAAGATATAACTAAAGTTAGGAATGAGTGAAAATAATAAACTAATATTCATATTCTTGATTTAAAGCAAATCCATGTGAGGAGTTTAGGACCTCGATATACTTTTTTACATTGATTTATGTAAAATAATTAATCGTTATATTTATTATTATTATTATTATTTGAAACCAGCAAAAAATATGCATTTGAGAAATTATTAACTGTGCATGTACCAGGTATTTAGTCACTTATCTACTTATTTATTTATTTTTATTGCATGTTACTTTGCTACATTATCTATGTTATTGTATATAAATTCGTTGCTTTTCTTATTACTGGTTCTTATTTCAATTCATCCATTCATTTAGTTTATATATTAATTTGGAATTTATAAGCTATATGTGGCAATTTGTTAGGGTCAAGTATTCTGCAATGCTTTATGATTATCAATTCCATTAATGCAGCAATAAGGATCCAATCTTATGTTTATTTATTTCAATGTGTTGGCCATCAAAGACTTACATGTGTACCAGGTAGAACTAGCATAGTATATGTTAAATTGATATCATGGCTTCCATGTCACTAAAAAATAAAAATATTTGCAAGAGTGGATAAAAATATATTATTTTACTCTTACCCTTGATTGTAACGGTCTATGTTCATGATAATATAAATATATTACCATACAATCTGGTCACAATCAGGATATGCAAATCACAGCATTACTTGAAGGTATATCAAGTTACCTAAATTAACTGAAATATTCTTTTAATTAACTATAATTCCCCTCAATTACTAGATTTTTAAACGGTATTCCCAAATCTTAATTTATGATTCATAATCATTATTTTGTTGACTGTTTCTTAAAAACACAATATTACCTTAATTTACAATTTTCTTTGTTGGAGACCAGATGGCTGACCATAGACAAGATGGTATAATCTCTGAAACTATCAATCATTATGTGGTTAATATGGGTCATTAAACAAGATAGTAATAATTATAATCTGCTCCATAAATGATAACTTACCATGTATCCAGGTTTAAAGTACAGAAATGTTATATAAAGTAAATGCTTTGCAATGGAAAGTAAACAATATTAATTTTAAGTTATTTCTTCATTAACCCAAATATTAAATTAAATCAATAGCAATGAAACTCTTGGGGATAGACAAGGCATCTGTTATAGTTTTAGAAAATGGTATTAATCGTTATACTGGCTAGACAATTTATTATTAATTCAGGTATTAATGTCATGAATGTCAATAAAGGTAACAGTTTCTGGTCATATTCCAGAATTGACAAAGCAGCAATGATGCAGAGGGTAAATGGGATTTTATTATATCTTATACATCACAAAACACCCAAGAATAAACATTAAAATATCCTCTGGATATTTTAGTAAACCTGTATACATCATAATCAGAGACACTATGTGCTCTACTATTTATGGACTATTTACTACATTGAATTTCTGACTCTATATGTGACTAATAGCAATGCTACAAATAAGTTAGTTTATCAAATTAACATTTATTTATAACTTAATAAAGATGAAAATAGTGTTTGCTTAACAATATTCATGATTTACACAAATGATAAATAGCACAAAATGACATCACATATAATTGTTCTACATGGACAATGTTCATTAACTAGGTAAGTAAATAAACAAAATGAAATAAAATGATATCACATGTACTTATTTTTGTGCATGGATATGTACACAAGTTTCAGATAATACAATCTAAAACTTATTAGAAATATATATTGGATTTTTATTCTTATGGAGATGAGAGAGATTAAAGTTCAGCCAACTTCAAAACCAGAACCAATGCATTTATACCAAAATTATAATAAAAACAGACAAAATTATCCATACCTATTGCCACTCAATGCAAGCCAGAGTAATCAATGGATGCCAAAAGACATGCACATAAAATCCCCATCTAGTAGCTACTCATCCAATATCCCCAGAAAAATTTCTGG
The DNA here is from genome assembly GCA_028023455.1 of Epiperipatus broadwayi. Lineage (NCBI taxonomy): Eukaryota > Metazoa > Onychophora > Udeonychophora > Euonychophora > Peripatidae > Epiperipatus > Epiperipatus broadwayi. Next base: position 43,752 of record JAQFVV010012701.1, read on the forward strand.
TGTGTGGCCTTCATCAGTGAGGAATCGTGGATCTGAGAGCACTGCACCTAGATCTTAGGATTTAATGCAACCATCCAGCAGCCACCTTTTATTTCAACTACAAATCTATGAGTCTTAAATTGAAAACCCTATAATATTTTCAATCCAAGCTCATTATCTTTATAGTGATATAGGTCTGAACTCAGTTCAGTACTTATACATTTTGGTGTATTTGATTCTGTAATAACCATAGACACCACTATCTGATTAGGCAGGATTAATTTTAAGCCAATAAACATCACATGATCAACATTTCTTATGCTTGCTTATAACTGTTATAAAAACAGGCAAAACTCTTCATACATATAACCACTCAGTGCAAGCCAGGGTAATCAATGGATGCCAGAAGGTTTGTGCATAAAATTCCCATCTAATGGCTACTTTTCCAATATCCCCAGACTAATTTCTGATGTGTGGCTTTCATCAATGAGGAACCTTGAATCTGAGATCACTGCACTTAGATCTTAGGATTTAATGCAACTCTCCAGCAGCCATCTTTTATCTCAATACAAAACTACAAGTCTTAAATTGAAAACACTATAATATTTTCAATCCTAGCTCTTTAGCTTCTATAGCCATATAGGTCTGAAGTCAGTTCAGTACATATACATTTTGGTGTCTTTGGTTTTTTAATAACCATAGCCATCAGTATCCTATAAGGCAGAATTGGTTTTAAGCCAGTAAACATCACATGATCACCATGTCTTATGCTTGCTTATAACTGTTATTAAAACAGGCAAAACTCTCCATACATCTTGCCACTCAGTGCAAACTAGAAGCAAGTGAAGAAATGGTGATCATGTAAAATTATAATAACAATTACAACAATTGGAATTGATAACTTATGAAATTTGACTATAATGAAACCTGAAGTGTAAAGAAATTTAAATTCAAATTCATCTGAGTCAGATATGACCATAATTCACTTAATACCCTTTTATGGCAGATAACAGACCACATGCAACAAACATTATGAGAAGTAAAACAAGGTTAGCATTATAATGTATGGAGACTCTATTCAAACATACATTTGCATAATGAGGGTCGTGATATACCTGTGGAAATAAGCATTTATTTTTTATATAGTGCTATGTTTATAAATTGTAATACATTAAAGATCAGCCTTTCAAGCTATAGTGCATGTGCTTTTTTATGAGTGTTAGTAAATTTTAGATAATTTTGTTGACGTCATTCATTCAGACATTGTAAACAGTAATTTAAAGTGAGTGGTCTATCCACACGCTTTCATTTCCAGTACTTAAGATTTGCCCATATATAAGCATTTGGGTTTGAAAGAACAAGTGGATTCATTTTATTCTTTCATAAATACTATATCCTGTGTTGGGAATGAAAGTATTCATTTATTATTAACACTCATAAAAAAAGTGCATGCACAATATCTTGAAAGGCTGATCTTTAATATATTACAATTTACCTGTGGGTATATTTATCTGCACAAGTAATAATGAGCAGTAAGTACTATGTGAGAATTTTAAACCATCATCAGAGCAAATGTTCAAACAATTAAAAACCAGCATTGAAACAAAATTACATGATACACAAATCAATAATAATAATTATTTGGGGACTAACCACCAATGCAGAATGATATAGAAATATAAGAAAATTGCTTACAATTATCCTATAACATTAATATAATCTGAACATTTACTTCCAGATAAAATATAAATAAATCACCCTCATTAATATAATAAATAAAGAGACTCATGTTGTTTTATAAATGTGATTCAAGACCAAAAGATGTAATAAAATTATATTACAGGAACCAATTGAGTTAATGGCTGACCATAGATCAGATTGTATAAAAAATATTACCTAATATTACAACATGAGTATAAGCACAGAACCCTAAAAAGAAGTACAGAATTAGGTCATGTGGTAATGATATGTTATAGATTTACTGAAAAAAATCATGAAACCCTTCCACAAGTGCTGTTTCCTAAATTGACTCATGTCAATCCTTGCATCTGAGTTAACAAGTAATTATTTTACACAATAATTTATATATACCATGAACTCTACATATTTACAAGACAATATAAAATACAATAAAACATAAAATGCATGTTCATTAAATTACTACACTTGGTTCAAATACATGTTACTTAAATACATTGGCTATTAGCCAATCAATCAATTAATAGCACACTTCATAAACTTAATGACAAATATGATTCAAATAAATATTTTTTTTAAACAACATAGAATCTTAAAAGTCGATTATATGCTTCTTTATTGTCATTTATAAGAAATACTCAAAAAATAGTTGATTTAAGCATAGGTTCTCTGAGAATCCATGATATTTGGAGAGTGATAATAGGCATTTTAAGCAATTTTTCCTCGAAAGTTAATGAAATTGCATGGCTTTGTTTTAGGAGTTATTTCAAAATTGAAATGCTTTACTACCATTTAATTTATGAATGTCGAGGGCAAAGAATGCTTGTTAAAGCAAATAATTGTCTACTGAATGTGATAACAGCTAAAATAGTTTCCTGGTCATCTGTCATTTCTTTGAACATGACTGAAATTTCAGGAAGATAACTCACACCATTGTTTCTAATATAAGTTCAGAGGGAAACTGTAATTAATTCATTATCTTGGCAAGCACACAAAAAGGTCAAATACTGTGTTGCATTCAGCACAGATATAATGCTAGAAGTGTTAAAGTTATGAAAATAAAACAATATATCCCAAGTTAAATACTGCATTCTATTCCACACACCCATATATATATATATATATAACATTCCCATATGTGTTAAAGTTTGTGAAAGCAAAATTTATCGAAAGTTAAATACAATACTTTATTTAGTACTTTCATAAGACTACCACGGGGTTAAAGTTATATTTGGGGCTAAGCATAGTCTGTAAACAATAGAAGTTTCAAATAGGTTGACCTTTTAGAGCTGCTATTTCTGTTGTTGCAGTTAACAATAATTCCTGTGCATTTCAGTTGTAGACCTTGTGGAAGATTAACAACAGCTAGACTTACAATTGGTGGACTTGAACAGATTTGTTAGGATATAGCTATGAATTTTGCTATTCAGACTTGACAATATTGCAACTTAAATTATTTAATAGATGTTTTAATTTAACTTCCTACTTTATCTTTACATTCTCTTCTTTTTTTAAAAGAGAAGTTTTCATTTTCATTATATGTTTAACAGTAGAAGAAATTTTTTTTTTAATTTTTATTATTCACTTGCTGTCATTAAAGCAGTTCTTAAAAAAAATCTCTCTGGCAGTTCTATTTTTTTCTTAGCCAATTAAATTTCTTCTCATTTGCATATTTGTTTTAAAAAATGAAAAGAAAAAAAATGTATTATTTTATCTTATCCTATAAATTAATTTAAAAGAAATTAAACAGATCTTTCAATTAAACCAAAATAATTTTTAGGATTATTTAAAGAAAAAAACAAATAATAATTATTTGTTTTTATTATTTATCTCACTATACTTGAAATAATATGAGGTTGGTTTTCACATTTAGGTTAAGCATAGTATATCTGACTTAGTGTTTGGGAACAGAGCAAAACTAATATATGAAGAAAAGAGAAGAAGGGTAATATAAAATATAAAAAAAATTATACATTAATAAAAAAGAAAAATGGAAGTATATAATCTCACTATTCAATCAATTTGAACACAATGGACAAATATATATATATATTGTAATGGTAGAAAGATCCTTGAGATTTGCATATACTGACCCCAGGGGCGCCACTAGTCCGAAAATAGGAACTAGACATTTATTTTAGGGTGAACAGGATATGCAAATCAAAAGGGCACCGAACTACACTCAGGGAGGAACAAAATATCTTAAATATTATTTAGACAGTTCAGAAATCAAAGCACAACGACAAACGTCAGCCAAAGTAAGTTTAAACAGTTTATTAATTTTATTAAAATTTGTGCAATAGAGTGAAGACATCTAGCCACGAATACAAAAGTGATTTATGTTAACATACACATATTTACCAGAGAGTGCACAAGAGTACGATAATCATGAAAGTATAAAACATTTTGGCAGCAAAATTATCTCACTGAAAATAGAGAAAATGGTTAGAAAAATATCTTCTTGCTGGTCAGTTGCAAAATTACAAAACAAACAACAACTTCAGCTTCCTGAATCAGGGATAATAAAACAGTTACTGTCCTGCCGGAAATCAACGTAACCAGCACGAACGTCCGAGCAGTAATATTCTAATTACTGTCGTTAAAACGCCGCAGGACTGCTGTGCATAATACTACATTCAAAGTAAACATGGTTGATCTCACTTACAAGACAGCAAAAGATATTTGATTACAATCTTACATAATCCAGAAAGAAATGACTACTTTCAGACAACCCAAAGAAATAACTTAACAAATAGCCAGCAAAAAGATTTTGTTGTTTGCACAAAAAGCGCAAATAAAACATGCTTAAAGATTCCTTATTTTACAACTAAGGGCAGGTGAATAAATAAAGACTACAAAAACTGACAATACGTTTTGTAATAGTTAATGAAATAATCAGGTATATATTAAACATATAAAATACAATCTTCTAATGCACCCTCTGATAAACAAAAATTGCAAACAAATTTGGAATCTTAAAATTAAGATTCCAAGACACACTTTAAATACTAGAAAAGAGTACATACCGATAATAAATAATTAAAAAAAAACAATTAATACCATTTTAAAACATATTTATCATTAGATTGAGCAGAGATTTAATTAAACACAATTTATTTACCCTGGCTAGAATAGGAAAAAGTTTAGCTTATGGTAAGACAGAGTCCTGGTGATTTAGTGACAAGTGCGAACTTTTGATAATAGTTCATCTTTCAGGTCTTTTGAAAGTGGCAAGGTAGAAGCAGTGTTTATTTTAGATGTTCATGGCATGACTGAAGAAGAGATGGTCATTGTGGGTCTGTCCTTTGTTTTAAATTAGCCAGACATTCTAATGATGGCAAAACTCACTGCCGTGGATTTTGACAACTTGCATAGCAATGAAGTTTGTCAATAATTATTTAAGTTTTTAGTAGGAATTAAACGTCTGAACAGCTACTCACAATGGTATCTCTTTGCAGGCTATAATCCAAGTGTGTATCTAATAATGAATCTCTTCTCTCTTCCCTAAAATTGGTGGGCTATCCTTGCCTTGCTACATTTCCCACGCAAAACTTTCATTAGTATCCATTCTATATTCCAGGCAGGGCAAATATTAATTTCCCGCTCAATCTAACTTAAGACTTCCAACCAGGGATAATTGAAACAAAAACGACAAATACAAAACTAAATCTCTTTTTTTTTAGAATTAACTTTTAAAATATGACTAAAATAAAAGCAACAGGAAAATATAATTAGCAAGCTTGTCTGTTTTTAATCAAATTGATTAAAACAGGTAGTGAAAGTAAACTATTTTAAAATCAATTTTATAAACATTAAATGATCTACTTTAAATATAAATGTGTATGTGTTTTAAATAATAATAAAAATTTTAGCAGTAGACATTTAATGAAAATGAAGCTGTTCTTTCTTTATTAAATTTAGTAATAAAACCATTGAATTGGAAATCAATCCGGCTCAACTGCCTCAACACATGATCAAAAATAAAAAAAACATTCCTGCAACTTTTTTCCCTTTTTTTTTTTAAAACTAAAAACATTTCAAAAACTACCCCTAGGAATTTGGCTGAACGCACTCATGAAAAACCAAAACAATATTTTATTTCTTGCATTTATCCATTTTCATAAATCATTAACAATTTTATTTTGTCTGTTTTAAAACAATCCGTCCAATTGCTAAAAGCTGAACCTTTAACTTTTGTCTGGCAGTTCTTTTACTCTTTTTATTAATTTTCTGAAATAAGTTCCTTTCCCTCTCTTATATTTTACCTGCCTAAAATTTATCATTTTGTCTCTTTCCTGTTATGTTTTGCTTTCTAGCGTATATACCTGAATCTTTTTTTTAATGAAACTTCCCAATTCTTCGTCTTTTCCTACTTTATTTTTAGTCATATCAACACTAATAAATGGCAACACTTCATTTCCCACAGACTTTTTACATGCCTTGAATAAGATTGCTTTATAAATGGCTTTTATTTCTGTTTCAAAATCATATTCCGAAAACTTTTCCTTAGTTTTAAACCCCTGTTGACAACTAACAGTTATTTTACTCAACTCATTTTAACCTCTTGAGGTAACTTATAACTGACTCCAAGATTTTTTTTCTCCACCATACTATCTATCTCTCTCCACTCTCTACTTATTTCAAACTTTATTTCCACCCTCTCTGTCCTAGTACTCTCCTGTGCTACTTCAATTTCTATATCTTTTACAACTACTTTTTCTACTTCCTTACTCTCTTTACTCATCTCATTTTTTAAATCCTTTTCCATCTCCACTTCTTTTTGTTGAGCTTCTTCTACTCTTCCTGTCATTTCTCTTCTCATTTCTTTCATTTCTGCTCTCAGATTCTCCAATATTGTTTGTTGAATCTGTTTTCTTTCTAGCAACTCTTGTCATATTTCTTTCATTGTGGCTTGCCAACTTTGTTTCATTTCTATTAACAACCTCATCATCATCTGTGTCTCACTCTCTTCTTTTTCTACTATCTGGGGGTATTTAAATGAAACAGAGCTCTCTTCCAAACCTGCCGCCCTGTCACCTTCTTCTTTACCTTTCATTTTTACACAAGGCTAACTCGCTATACTAACTTTTTTTTTTAAACAAAAACTCTCAAAGCAAATAAAATGCTATTTATTTATATGCAAGAAGACAACAAACTATTTTTACTACTTTTAAATTCGAAAATTAACTCCGAATGATTTTTTTTTTTAACAACAACAACAAAAAAACTCTATTTATTATTTATGTCATATGAAAAAGACGAACTATATATATTTAACTCTTCAAAAAATTAACTCCGACAGACTTTTTTTTTAGAAAATACGCTATTTATTGTTTATTTATTTATGTCATATGAAAAAGATGAAACCCCATTCTACCAAACTGCTCCAACAATACATGCAATAATTAAGAAAAATCGAACCTCTACCAACTAGATCTTGCCACTTATACCTGAAATCTTTCTCAACTATCTAAACAAAATCTCATATGGGTTTGAAAACTTGGAAGCTCCATGTTGACGCGTTAAAATTACTATATAAGTAACGGGAGAAAGATCCTTGAGATTCGCATATACTGACCCTTGGGGCGCCACTAGTCCGAAAATAGGAACTAGACATTTATTTTAGAGTGAACAGGATATGCGAATCAAAAGGACACTGAACTTTACTCAGGGAGGAACAAAATATCTTAAATATTATTTAGACAGTTGAGAAATCAAAGCACAAAGACAAACATCAGCCAAAGTAAGTTTAAACAATTTATTAATTTTATTAAAAGTTGTGCAATAGAGTGAAGACATCTAGCCATGAATATAAAAGTGACTTATGTTAACATATGCATATTTACCAGAGAGTGCACAAGAGTACGATAACCATGAAGGCATAAAACATTTTGGCAGCAAAATTATCTCACTTAAAATAGAAGAAATGGTTAGGAAAATATCTTCTTGCTGGCCAGTTGCAAAATTACAAAACAAACAACAACTTTAGCTTCCTGAATCAGGGATAATAAAACAGTTACTGTCCTGCCAGAAATCAATGTAACCAGTGCGAACGTCCGAGCAGTAATATTCTAATTACTGTCGTTAAAATGCCACAGGACTGCTGCGTGTAAAACTACATTCAAAGTAAACATGGTTGATCTCACAAGACAGCAAAAGATATTTATTATGATCTTATGCAATCCAGAAAGAAATGACTACTTTCAGACAACCCGAAGAAATAACTTAACAAATAGCCAGCAAGAAGATTTTGTTGTTTGCACAAAAAGCGCAAATGAAACATGCTTAAAGATTCCTTATTTTACAACTAAGGGCAGGTGAATAAATAAAGACTACGAAAACTGCCAATGCATTTTGTAATAGTTAATGAAATAATCAGGTATATATTAAACATATAAAATACAATCTTCTAATGCATCCACTGATAAATGAAAGTTGCAAACAAATTTGGAATCTTAAAACTAAGATTCCAAGACACACTTTAAATACTAGAAAAGAGTGCATACCGATAATAAATAATTAAAAAAAAACTACTAATACCATTTTAAAACATATTTATCATTAGATTGAGTGGAGATTTAATTAAATGCAATTTATTTACCCTGGCTAGAATAGGAAAAAGTTTAGCTTACGGTAAGACAGAGTCCTGGTGATTTAGTGACGAGTGCGCACTTTTGATAATAGTTCATCTTTCGGGTCCTTTGAAAGCAGAAAGGTAGAGGCAGTGTTTATTTTAGATGTTCATGGCATGACTGAAGAAGATCTGGTTGTCGTGGGTCCATCCTTGGTTTTAAATTAGCCAGACATTCTAATGATGGCAAAACTCACAGCGGTGGATTTTGACATCTTGCATAGCAACAACATTTGTCAATAATTATTTAAGTTTTTAGTAGGAATTAAACATCTGAACAGCTACTCACAATGGTATCTCTTTGCAGGCTATAATCCAAGTGTGTATCTAATAATGAATTTCTTCTCTCTCTCCCCTAAAATTGGTGGGCTATCCTTGCCTTGCTACATTTCCCATGCAAAACTTTCATTAGTGTCCATTCTATATTCTAGGCAGGGCAAATATTAATTTCCCACTCAATCTAATTTAAGACTTCCAACCAGGGATAATTGAAACAAAAATGACAAATACAAAACTAAATCTCCGCTTTTTTTTAGAATTAACTTTAAAAATATGACTAAAATAAAAGCAACAGGAATATATAATTAGCAAGCTTGTCTGTTTTTAATCAAATTGATTAAAACAAGCAGTGAAAGTAAACTATTTTAAAATCAATTTTATAAACATTAAATGATCTACTTTAAATATAAATGTGTATGTGTTTTAAATAATAATAAAAATTTTAGCATTAGACATTTAATGAAAATGAAGCTGCCTTCCTTTATTAATTTTAGTAATAAAACCATTGAATCGGAAATCAATCCGGCTCAATATATATATATATATGTCCACAGATGGCGTTCTAAATACAAGCGTTAGCAAGTTTTTTAACTTGCATTTTTGTTTATCATATATATATATATATTAACAATTAACTCTATTCTTGAAACTTAAGATATTAAAAGTACTTTGTAATCTGTTATGCTAATTGAACCAGAACATTTTTTACTAATTAAAAAAAAAGAAATGAACAAAAAAAGACAAAAATTAAAAGTGCCAAAATGTAGCTAAAAATATATCAAATTGTGAATCATGTTGGCAGCATAATGTATGAATTGCAAAGTTTTTTTTTTTTTTATTTGGGAAGTCAAGACTTTTTTTCTAAAAAGTGCTACTATCCATTGCCAGAACCAGCTAGTCAACATCAAGCATCTCTCTCCCAGGGAAAAACATCTTTGAGCTATAACCTGGAGCCACAGGATTGATTCCCAACTAAGTGAAGGATGAAGCCACTATCTAACTGTGAACCTGTTCAAAAACCAATAGACAAAAAGGAAATTCACAACAGCAGTTGTGGACCAAAATCTAACCCCTTAGGGAAAGTTAAACAGCTGTTTACCCATAAATATGAATGGCTACTTAGTGAACATTTATGTTAATTAATATAATAGAATTCTAGATTTCATTAACTGAATTGGTAGTACATGGAAATGTTTTAATAATAAAGTGTGTGATTATTAATAGGGTTTTATCATGTTACTTTAATTGAATTAAAATGGGGTATACACTGATAGGTTACTTAAATGTGCTCCTTTATTTATGTATATTTTTATGTATTTTTGTTGTATAAGATGTAAGAATAAGATTATATACTACAAAATGTTAACATCTTGATCTTGTAAGGAAAGTGGATGATTGTGGGATAAATTTCAATTAATAATTCCATTCACAAGTAAACACAGGAATCCTATGTAGGAATCTGGTGTTTGAAATAGAAATGTTTGATGATTGCAACCAAACAGTGGAGACTTGTGCATCCCTTATGGTTTAAGTTAATTATTTAATGTACAAGGGAAAGGGTTTGAGTACTATGAAATGCTGCACACTCTTATAGTAAGTCACCCTAGAATTTCACACATATTTGGCAAGGGTTTCCATAATTAATTTGTGCCACTGTTGTTCATAGGAATTGCGACAGCCCATGTTCCCTCAGGAAAAGAATATATGTTAAATTTTGGACTGTATTAAAAAGATAAAGATTGAGTTTAAATTTACATTTGTATTTTGTCTTTTAATAGGGTGAGTCAGTTTAGGATGTAGAAAAAAAGAATTGGGAACATAATTAGTAAGGAAAATGAACATAATAAATATTTAAAGCCATTCTTAAGTGCTTTTGTTTTAATTTAGTTATAACATCAATATCTATCATGTCCATTAGTGAGAACATTAGGCTTAATCATTAATATCTGCATAAGATTGCATGGTAAAAGCCTGAAATCTGGGCACGGCAGCTTGGGGCATTGTTTACATGTCAAAACACATAAAAATGCCATTTCGGCGGCTGTGACCTTACAGGCTAATACAACATTTACATATTATATTAACCCATTAAGCTAGGCCACTTTACATGACATTGCACAAAAATATTATGGCATGTTTTGTGCTTTGAAGCTATTTACATATATTCATATTTACGCATATTCATTCTATTCATAGCTGATTATTGTATCACTTGAGGGTGTTTAAATTTCAAGGCGGTACAACTTTTTCAAATCTCTGTAATAGAGTAATGTCATTTCGATTTTAAAAATGTTGTTAATTATTAATAATTGTCATATGGTCCCCACCTTCTCTAAAAAAGATTAATATGTAAAAAATTGGCAAAGTATATGTTTGAACATGCTTCAACCAAGCTCACATGCTAAGTCATGTTTCAGCGTGGGTAAAATATTCGAGACTACTAAAAGGTCTGAGATGAACATGCAATTTTGAAACTTTTCTTCAGAATTTCCGAGTACAGAAAGTGTGTGAGATTGTGTCCTTTTTTTTCAGACACATAATGTCCACTTTTTATCACAGCAATAAAATCGAATAAATAATTTTAAAAAGTCCAAAGTTAGTGTCCTTTTTTTTTATTACATTAGAAATTGACAAATATTTGGATTCAATTTTTTGCAGCAGGGTTAAAATAAATGACTTTGTTTGACTTTTTGTTAAGAATAACAAATTATGAATCCCCCCTCACCCCCAAAAACAGTTTATTGTAGAAGGCTAAAAAAAAGATAATTCAAATGAAATAGAAATCAAAATAAAAAGTGAGAAAAAGTTGTTTAAAAAAAAGAAAAAAAGGTAAATTCTTGACTTTTCGGTTACAATTCTTTTTCCGAGTGTGGGGGTGAGTGTTTGAAAACAATTTTTTAATTGGCAAAAACACAAAAGTCAATTTTGATTTAATATTAAGAAAAACAATTATGTCAAACAAAAAGAAAAAAAAATTTGAAACAAGTCCCAAAGTCGATTGTCTTTTTTCAGCACTGTTAAAATAATTTACTATTTTTGTTGAGATTTTGTTAATAATAATAGTATGAAAAGTAGCCAAAAAAAAAGGCTAATTCAAACATAATCTAAATCAAATTGAAAACAAGCTGTGTTTTAAAAAAAAGTAAAATTAATAATAAGAAAAACCATTTAGTCAAGCCAAAAAAAAAAGGTAGAATTAAGTTCTAAACAAGCCGCCAATAATTGTATTCTATTTTTTTGGTGGTGGGATTCACACCAATTTTTTGACATTGTGAACGGTCTAAAGTTTTAAAATGATAAAAAGAAAAAAAATTAGCTAAATCTGTTGAAAAAATGTCAGGTTCCAAAAAAAGCCAAAAAAAGGAATGAAAATGAATATCAAATTTTGTTTAATAATAAAGAAATCATGTTGTAAATGAAATAAAAATTATTCGTTTAATCAATATTACAAAAAAAAAAACACTTGTTGTCTAAAAGAAAAAGTTGTTGCGACCCGGTAATGTTATATTTCATTGATTTTGTCTAGCATCATAGCTTCAAGCAGCTTTGCCTGGATTTCAGGCTTTTACCGATTACATCTTTAAACGTATTGTGACCGCAGTATACAAATAATCACTATGATCAATGAAGTTTCTTCTCAAACTAGTACTACACTACATGTCTAATGGCACCCTCATACTGTTCATTGTAATTTTAGGAATTTTAGGAAAATTGTGGATGGTGTCATTTTATAGTGGCACAATATATATATATGCATATATATATATTGTACCGAGGTACATTGTTATCGAATATGTAGTATTATTTAAAAGTAGTAATATTTCATAAATTTTGCCTTTTTAAAAAAATAAAGTGGGAAAATAAAAGTTAAAAGTTGAAGTAAAAGAAAATTAAAACAACAAAAGAGTAGGGTAGGGAGAATTATTGTTAAAAAAAAATAAATAATAAACGCTTTTAAAGAGGGTAAGTTTTTTTTTATTTTTAAAAAAATATGAAATAAAAATGATTTAATATTATTTTTGATTAGTTTGTAATAAAAAGTAATAAAGAAAAATGTGTTTTGTTTTATAAAAAAATAATAAAATGTGTGCATGTGTAAAAGTTTTGAACAAAAGAATAAAATAAAATCCCAATCAAAGCTAAGTAAAAGGACAGTAATTTCACAAGATAATAAACACTAGATATAAAAAAACTTTGTCATTGTTAAAATGATTTAAATTTCAACATTTCATTATTATTATTATTATTATTATTATTATTATTATTATTATTATTATTATTATTATTATTATTATTATTATTATTATTATTATTATTATTATTATTATTATTATTATTATTATTATTATTATTATTATTATTATTATTATTATTATTATTATTATTATTATTATTATTAGTATTATTATTATTATTATTATTATTATTATATTTTAAAAAAAAAATATTTTTTAAAATTACAGAATCAAAAATTATATATGTTGTTATATCTACCAAAATGATGCATTGTTAAATTTACCGTATTGTGCAACTAGCTGGAGCCTTCACTGCAATAACATTGGCAGATAGTTTGGAAGGCAAACCATGTTTGGATAAAGCCAAAAAAGTAGTGGAGTGTCTATGCTAAAAAATCCATGAAGGTTATATAACATCACAAATTCAAGGAAGATTTACTGGAGATTAGTGCTAACCGGTCATAGATAACATTTATTGAAATTACATTGTGCTGTACATACATCATTTCAGATTTTTAAATCCTAGATAATTTTTAATTTTCATATTCACTAATTCTTGATTTTCTTTAAAAAAAACTATGATAAATAAATAAATAAAACTTTCAACTTTACCAAGTAGTATCTGGGAAATAAATATGATATGGGCTTCTGTGTTTAACTTTATTCAAAGACACTGTGTATATGTATGTGTGAATTTTAATTTAATATGCCATGTGTATTTTAGTTATTATAATGTATTAAAACATTTATTTAAAATGAAAAGAGTGTGCATGGTTGAATTATAAAGAAAAACAACTGTTTTAAAAAAAGATTTAAACTATCATTGAAATATTTATATCTATATTTTGAATACACATATTTATGCTGAAATAATATTTTAATAAAGTGGGAATTGGAAAGATTTAATTATTAATCAGAAATGGTTAAATTAAAACTAAAAGAATAAGGAAAATTTTCTTTAAAAATGAAGATTTGTTATTTAAGGACGTCAATGTTTTCTCATACGATGAATTATCATTATTATTAAAAATAGAATTATGAGATAAAGCGGAGTTTTGTTTTTTTTAAAGGCATCTACAATTCGATGAGCTAGCTGGAGTCTCAGGTACCAGATTCGTTGCTGATCAGGTAAACATGTTAATTACTATGTGATTAACTGGCACCTAAAGGGTTTACCTTAAAATAAATAAAGTGTTAATTTGGTCAGTATTTGTCTAGTAGCCGAGAGTTTATATTATTGGTAGCTTGCTACCAATGATATTTTGCACTCTACCTGAGGATCAAGCACCTTCAAAAATTGGATAGTTGAGTAGGAAAGAAAGAGTATTTTATATTTCTATTTGTCATTATTAGGTAAAATAAAGAAGGTGGGCGGTTCAATATATATATATATATATATATATATATATATAAACCTTTTACACTATAAGTATATATAGTTTTAATTTAATTTCATTGTTTATTGTAGTAACTTTGCATACATATGTTGGCCTGGAAAAGTATGTTATTTTTTTCATCACATTTTTTGTAGGCTTAGTACTCTTTCAGTGCCAATAACCATTATCATTAATACATCAGTTATTGTGTAAACTAGAGATTATTTATTCTAATTTTAAAGCATTTGTAATATATGAGCATATTTTTATCGAATACTCAGCCATATTAAATCCCCCTTTCTGTTGCATTAGCCTTTATAACAAGCACACCAAAAATACAGATTATATGACAATATGTTGTTTATTTTGTTGGTAATAATAAAAGATCATATGATAAAATTATAAATCTATCAGAATAGATAGTATATACAGATATTTATCAATCCTTCAAAAAATAAATGAATCAATGAATAGGAATGACAACCACCATTTAAAAATAATAATATAATTTTATTACATAATATAGATGAATAAAAATTAATACAAAATTACTTAATGATTACCAAATAAAAACAATAACATCAAAAATAAATTAATAAAACGTAAGAATCAAAAAAAAATTGAGTATGAGTAATAACTTAAGTTTTTATTTGATCTATTTAAGCTTTACTTTTTTTTTGTCAAATATTTTCTCATCTGGAATTTTACTGGTATCTATTTTGAAAAAATAAATAATTTGAAATTATTTATAAATTGTGAATAAAATTTGTACATCACTACAAGCAAATTTATATACAATTATGTAGGATAATAATTATAAAAAAATAACATTATATTGAAAATGTTATCTAATTACTCATCATGGATATTTGCTTGCTATCTATAGGATATATATGTTCCATTTGTTATATATTTTATTTATAAATTTTAAAAAAATATTGGAAAGACATTTTAAAATTTATAATAATTTTTAAATTTTAGATGAAATTATCTTTTTACTATTAAAACAAAATTGTCTCTGATATGTTGCTTAACATATGTCAAAATGAAAAATGTTTTTGTGATAATATGAATACATATATGTATTACACACCTGAGTCTTATTTTATGTGGTAAATAGGATCCTCAGAAAATGTGCACAAAAGAAATTGCACAAAAACAGACTTAACTTACCTGGGAAAATGGGATAAATGTACTGTAATTTTCAAAAATTGCATAAAAGCAAAACAACAACCTAAAATTAATTTAAAATTCACATAAAAAAATAAAGAAATAAAATATGACTAATAAAAAATTTCAAATTTAAAAAAAAATGATACAAGACAAACTTTTTTACTTTTTTTTATTAACTACAGTATTTAATTTTATTCAAAACAATATATTTTTATGCGTAATTTAAAGTATTATACATTTTATCATACATGTACAGCATTTTAATCATTATCACTATTTGATGATATGCAGGTTCATTTGTGAACTGGTAAGACATCAAATTCATCATCACAAGAAGAAATACAACTAGCACTAACTTCATTTTTTTAATTGCTCTTATACTGGACTTACCCAAACTAAAATGTTTTCCAATCACTGTTGATCCTTCCCATTTTGCTAAGCTATCTAAAATTGAATTTTTTGTTTCCAAAGAAATTCATTTTTATGAGTATTTTTTCTCTCCACTAGGGTAAACTAAAAGTTTAAAATAAAAATAAGAATTTAGACTTATGATAATAAAAGACACCAACTTACCACTTTTGGGCAAAATTTAATTAAAACATTTAAGCATTAAATTCTTATATTTGTTTTTAATTTTTTGAGTTTCAATTCTATTTAATAATCAAATTTCATTGTTTCACATCACAGTATGTAATTTTTAAATTGTTAATTACAATTAAAAATCAGATTTTAATTTTTAAATGTCAAATTTAATTTTGCCCACCACTGTTACTCACCTTTAAAAAATAAACTTATAGACACTAAATGATTAATCAATTACATACTCTTTTTTTAAAAAGCAAAAATAGAACATGATTTAAATTGCAAAAACAACACCATGCATAATATAGGCATCTATAACCTTTGAACAGGTTTACATTATAATCGTGTAAAATTTAATGTGTGTATATAAAATGGGGTAATTCTGATTTTAAGTGAATTCTGAACTTCTTTATTGCATAAAATCTATTACAGTACTATTATAAAGCACTGAAAAAATTGAAATCATTAGATGGAAATCAAACTCAAATAATGCATTATTACTTTAAATATGATGTCTGAGTGTGCAAAATTTATAATATTTAAAGTAATAGCACATTATCAGAGCTCAACTTTTGACCCAATATTTTTTATCGCATAAAAGAAAACCACATACAAAGATATTAAAAAGAAACATTAATCACATAACATCAAAATAGCATTTAAAAAATCTGCAAAAAACGAGATCTGGGTGTATTTTTATATTAAATTTAAAAACAAAAACCTTTTTTATTGTCATGTTTTAAGTAAAGTATAAGACTAATGTATTTATCCACAACATTATAGTGACTAATATATACCATGATTATTGTGCATATAATATATCTATTTTTCTAAAGTTACACATTATATGCAATAATGTATCAATTGAATTTATATATAAAATGATAAGGTTTCTATTCTCTAACATAAATATTTATATAAAAAAAATTTATATTCTACAATAATTATCTAAATAAATCAAAAAATTATAGAGCAATAGTGAGAAAATATTTATTTAATGATGTATAAAAATGTATATATGTATGTATGTATGTATATATTGTGCCCTTTTCTATAGGTCAGTAGAAGTCCATCTCAGTCAATTATTAAAAATTTTAAATTTTAGAATATGTTATTTTAATATGTTAATTATAGTTTGTCAACTATAATATAAAGTACAATTTGAAGCTAAAGAAAATACGTAGTATATAAAATTATAACGAATCGTTTAAAAGTAGTTATGTAAAGCTTTAAATATTGTTGCATATGGTTGTAAAAGCTGGCCATATTAAATAACACAGCTATAAATATTTAAAAGTATGTTTAATAAGCTCAATTTTAGTAGTCTTAAACATATAGATAAATAAATGTTATACAGTATTTAAATTTATAAACTATGTATAATAATCAAAATTAATATAATATATTTTAAAAATAAACTTTATGATGGTGAAAATTGTATTTAATTCTATATTTTTAAATTATTTTTCCAAATTTTTATAATTATTTTATTTAATATAATAAGTGTATCAATTTTATTAGTCTAGGCAGAGATATAGATTGAAAATTGTCTTCAAAGTTAATAATCATGTGACTTGTATACTGCATACTTTCACACACACTGCTTGTTTGAATTAATAACAAAGTTTAAAATATTTTCAAAGATTGCATTATAGAATTGAATAGAATTATTGCCTATCACAAAAGCAAATAATAATAAATATTAAGTTAACTATCGTATATAATGTTTTAAATAATGTAATAAAGACAAATACAGTTAATAAAAAAATTAAAATATTTTGTTTAAATAAAACTAGATAAATTGAATATTAAGAATGGAATAGGTTATTAAAGTTATTTTAAAAGTTATTTTAAATGTTTAAATAATTTTGATAAAGTAATAATCAATCTGAAAGTAATATTTTAAATAATATTTTGAGTTATTACGTCATAAATTTTTATTTTCAAATATAATTCCATAAAACTAAAAATATATGTAAATTTGTTCTCAAGCTAAAAGTAAGAATCAACCAATCAAATGAGGTATTCTTACAGACTATAAATGCGAATTGCACGGGGGTATAAGGGGAGATTAATAATGTATTGAAACCAGAGAAAGGTAACTTATAGCTATCAAAGAGATAGTATTTTAAATTTTTATTTTAGTCAATTTTTTAGTACTTTCTTATAACTTTATTTGTAAAAAAAACTAATTGATAATTTTAAAGTATTTTTGCAAAAGAGAGTTTAAAAAAATAATATATTTAGAAACTTCGTGGAAATGATTTTCTAGTTACTTGCCAGGAGTATTTTATCTAAAG
This sequence comes from Epiperipatus broadwayi, assembly GCA_028023455.1. Taxonomy (NCBI): domain Eukaryota; kingdom Metazoa; phylum Onychophora; class Udeonychophora; order Euonychophora; family Peripatidae; genus Epiperipatus; species Epiperipatus broadwayi. The sequence goes on from JAQFVV010012701.1 coordinate 62,005, forward strand.
TTTAATCTAAACTACGCAATAGAGATAGATATACTATGAAATAAAATGTTTAAATTATAATACAGCTTTATTTATGCTCAACCGGAGGATTATTCTAACTCATATAAAAATAATTTGGGCATTATGCAGGAAGCTTAAACAGAAAACTATTTGCCGTCTAAAAAAATTTGTGACGCATTATTTATAAGCTTATCCAGGAGTTTTTTTTAAAAAAGAATAAAATATTTATATCATATGAGTTATCATAAAATATAATGAAAGAAATAAAATGTTTAGTTCTTTTTGAAGGAAACATTTTTTTTTAAATAAAGCTGAAGAAGTAGCTTTAACATCATTCATGTAGTAGAGGTTATTAGACAGATAAAGGTCATACCTCTTTGCACTGTGCCATAATTTTTTTTGAGATATATTAAGAGTGATACTCTAGCTTTCTTACTTAAATCCTATACATCTGTTTCACTATCTTTATTTCATGTAACTGCATCGTTCAGTAAGATATTTTGAAAAGAAATGATAAATAATTTAGAACTTAGGTTATGCTATCATTTTGTATAAGATTGATTTATTTGCTTAGAAGGAATAGAATTTATAACTTGAAATTGAAGGTCCAAAGTATCCTAAGGAAAGGAAAGAATCATAGAATATATTTTGAATTTATTTTCGGAAATGAAATATAAATTTTTAAAATAGAGTATCTAAACAAGATATTTTCTTTAGAATGTTGATTATTTTTGAATGCTTTATTTTTTTTAAGAAAAATAAGTATTGCATATTTTTAAAATACAATAGTACAAAGTAAATTATATAAACAATATGCATAGTATATTTTTTGTTTGTTGAATAACAAGAATATATTGATTATTACACTTATATCATACTAAAGTAAGGCTAAATAAGAATGTATTATGATTAGTAAACATTGTGTGATAAAACACTAAAATCTAGTACTGAATTTTGGATGAATATTTTATGTAACATCTTTGACATTGCAAGATGAAAATTTTTTTTTAATATTTTGAGAAATCCATACTCATTATAAAGTTAATTTTTTTTTTTTTTCAGTAGAACGTTTTCCTATGAATTTTTTTTTTTAAAAAATAAGATAGTTTAATAATATTAAGGATGAAATATTCTGCTAATAAGTAAATATATTTATAATAAGTTAACCATAATGAAAAATCAAATGGTAACTTTTTTTTTTATTTTGTCTTAAGTATAAATAAAGATATAACTAAACTATAAACTATTTTTATATAACTTAGTAGATAAAAATGTAAGATTAAAATAAGGATATCCATTGTAAATAGTGTACATAAATTGTTTATTTTATTTGTTGTTGTTAATAAACTTTGTTAAAATTTGTTTTTCAAAATTTTTGTGTCTTGATTGTTTATTTCTCCATTTCACTGCATGAAATCACGATATATTCATAACAATTGAAACAAATATATAATTTTGCACAAAAAGATAGAGTTATATTTAAGAATTTAAATATTTTATTGGTATTCTTTTAATTAAATAATTATAATTTTACATTGTTTTATTGGTCATAAATCAGTTATCACAATAGTATACTGAATTATATGCTATCAGTTGCCACACATCCTTTGTTTATCAGATTATCATATGCTACCACATATTTATTATATTATTACATGAAGGTAAAAGATTATATAAAATTATTTTATTATTTTATTATGGTAATAAAAATATAACGAAAAGAAAAGATATCCAGTAGTAGTTAAACAATTATTATTATTATTATTATTATTATTATTATTATTATTATTATTATTATTATTATTATTATTATTATTATTATTATTATTATTATTATTATTATTATTATTATTATTATTATTATTATTATTATTATTATTATTATTATTATTATTATTATTATTATTATTATTATTATTATTATTATTATTATTTATTATTATTAGTTTCAGTGTAGTAGATTATGACATAAAATCCCTTCTCATATTTTACTACCATATTTTTAAATTAACTTAAAATAAACTTTATGAACCTGAGATTATTTTATTTGAACTAGATTATTACAAATAGGAGATTAAGATTTAATTATTTAATTTTAGTGAGTAGAAGTTATTAAAGTCATAAGAATACTATGAGTTTGTTATTTGAAATAGTAATAAGGGGGGATAGTGTTCTTATGCTATTGAGGTAGTATCCTGTGGGATATTTTCTCAATATAATCTATATTGTCACCTGTATTTTTACTTCAAGTCTCATGAAAATATTAAATATTTATTTAATTTATTTTTATAAATGGAACCTTATTCGTATTTTAAATTTGAGCTAGTGAAACATTTTAATTTTAATGCTGAATATTTTATTTATTAATTATTAACTGAGCTAGACCCCTTTTATTTTATACCATATACTATTCTGAAGTGAGGATGCACAAGACCAGGTTAGAATATATATATATATATATATATATATATATATATATATATATATATATATATATATATATATATATATATATATATATATATATATATATATATATATATATATATATTGTACAAGATCTTCAATCTATCCTGATCACAGATGGTACCACCAGGTCACTACACACCTGGAAATGAAAGATTGAAAAAATATGTGAGAGAAATAATGTTATGTTTGTGGGTGTATGGGATTGATTTATTGGAAAGAGGGAGTTATATAATAAAGATGGATTGCACTTAGGAAAACAAGGAACTGAAGTTTTAGGGAGTCTGATATTTAAAGAATACAATTTGGGAAACTTTTAAAGGGGGTTGGGCTTTTAAATTGTAATATTATCAAAAAGAAGAATGGATGGGATGTAAGAAATGAGCAAAAGATGGTTGATATAGATATAAGTGTAGATGTGTAGAGAGAATGAACCTGTATGAATAAAGGTAAGAAATTTTCTTATAAATGTAATGGAAAAGAAATGTGCAAAACAATTTATAAAAGAGTAGTTAGGAAAGAAGAAATTGTTAAAATTGGTTTTTTGAATATGCAAGGTGGTAGGAGACCACAAAAGTGGCTGGAATTAAACAAAGCAATTGAAAATGAAGATCTTGAGGTATTATCCATAATGGTAAACTCATCTAAGAGAAGAAGAAGAACCTATATTGGAAGATGTGGTATGGCAGGGTATAAATAGAAAAGAAAGCAGGGGTGATGGTATAGGTGTTATATCAAAAAAATATTTAAAAACTGTTAAATGTCAAGAACATTTGTGGTTTGAAATAAGGTTGGGTAGACAAGAATGAATGGTAGCTGTCGTGTATATAGCCACTGGAGATAGTCAAACTGTAATGGAGTGGAACAGTAGTATATATGAATGTTTAATTAAGGATATACAGTTTTAAAGAAAAGGAAAAGAGAATAATGGTTATAGGGGATATGAATGGATATATTGAAAAAAATGATGAGATAGATAATAAGAATGGTTAGTTTTTGAAGGAATTTTGTCAAAGAGTAAATTTGAGCATTGGGAATTTATCAAATATTTATGAGGGACAATACACATAGTCAAGTAATAATATATTTTACATAATAGATTATGTATTGTTAGAGAAAGAAACAATGAATAAAATACAGAAAATTAAGGTGTTTGATAATGAAGAGAGAGTATGTAATAGTGATCCTATGTTTATTGTAATAGAAATAGTTAGTCATGTGATGGAGGATAAAAATAAAGGTAGAAATAATAGTGAAAGATGTGGATGGAGAGTGAATGATAAGAATAAGTTGGAAGACTATAAAATAAAAGTTGAAGAAATCATGGAACTATTGGTTGGGGATGAGAATAAAGACTGGTATGGTGAAATAGAAAAAGTGGTAAATAGGGTTTTAGATGACAATATGCAGAAGAATAAAAGTAATAAAAATGAGAGTTAGTAAAAGTGTAAAAGAGAGGAAAAAAACATGCAGAGAATATAAGTGTGCTATTAAGAACAAAGAAAGTGAAAACAATATTAATGCTAAATGGGGTAAGTACTTAGAAAAGAAGAAATTGTCTAAAATGGATAATTATAGAGAGAGGATGAAGTTGAATAGTAAATTGTTGGAGGATATTAATAAAAGTGGAAAAGATGGGAGCAAAAAAAATTGGAATTTCATTAAAAGGAGCAATGTAGGGGAGAGAGATAGTATAAATAGATGATAAGGGAATACAATATAGCTCTAGAGAAGAGTCAGAGAGAATCTCAAATAAATATGTAATGGGTATATAAAAGATGTTAGATGTGAAGGACTTACTGATAGAAAACATGAAAGCATTTAGTAATGAGAATATTAGATTCACAAAAAATGAACTGAATGAGGCATAGAAGAGATTGAAAAGTGGAAAGGTGAAAGGATTAGATGGATGGGCTGCAGAGATGGTAATGAATTTAGGGCATAGAGTAAAAGCAAAGTTATTATCATGTTTTAATAAGATGGCACAGAAGAGCGTTTTTCCAGGTAGTTGGAGTAATACAATAATAAGATTATTATTTAAAGGAAAGGGTAAGGATCATAGAAAGTTAAATAATTATAGACTGATAGCAGTCACATAAGTTTTATATAAAGTTTTCTCATATATGGTGGCTGTAAGAGTTGTAAAGTGGGTGGAAGAGAATAATATAGTGGGGTAAATGCAAGTAGGTTTTAGGTCATATAGGCATATAGGAGATAGTTTGTTTGTAGTTACACAACTTATGGAGATAAGTAGGAATTAGGGTAGATTATTATATATGAGTTTTATAGATATAGATAAGGCATATGATAGAGTAAATAGAAATAGATTATGGGTAAGGTTAGCAAATTTGGGAATGGATGAAGCTTTAATAAATATTATTAACAAATTATATGAAAATAATTATTATACTTACCAATAAGAGGATATAGAATCAGTTAAAGTTAAAAATGTGGTGGGATTAAGGCAAGGTTGCCCTATGTCACCTATTTTGTTTTTGTTGTATTTGAGTGAAATGGGGAAAACAATAGAAAGACTAGGATGAGGGATAGAGATACCATTATTGGGTGGCAAGGGAATATATATTTTGCTGGGGTTTTTTGTGGATGATATTTTTTGTATGCAGAAAAAAAAGAATGTATGGAAGTTATGCTGAAGACATGTGCGAGGGTAGGTAAAGAGATGGGGATTAAGTTTAGTGAAGAAAAATCAAATATAATGATGATTAATAATGGGGAAAGAGAAAATGTAGAATTTTTTGGGGATATAAAGGTAAGTGTGGTGGATAGATATAGTTATTTGGTAATCAGCTTAAGTAATCAGGAAAATTACTTGGTTGAATGGGAGAAAAAATTGGTAAATGAAGCAAAGAAAAAAAATGTTTAGTAAAGAAAGTAACAGTGTTTTCAAATAATAAATATGATGTAGCTAGAATTGTATAGAAGGGAATTGTAGTAGCAGAGTTAATATATGGTAATGATGACTTATTTAGAGAGTACAAAGGGAAGTAGGAAGACATGCATTAGATGCAGGAGTATGGACAGCAAAGGAGGCAATTCAAGGAGAAATGGGATGGCCAAGTTTTTATATGAGAGGTGCAAAAAGTAAAATGAAAATGTTTGGTAAGTTGCAGTTTATGGATAATAAAAGAATGGCCAAAATAGTATTTAATTGGGTTAGAAGTAAAGGACAGTCAACAATATGGGTGAGAAAGGGTAATGCTGTATGCAAAGGGTTTGGGTAAAGAATTTATATCAGGATACTTGTATAAAAAGTGGGATGATTGTGTTAGAAGGATTGTTGAGTGTTATAGTGGTAACAAATGGGATAAAAGAATAAATACATTAATAAAGAATAGGGAGTTGGAGAGATGCAGAACTAGTATGGAGAGTAAAAAGGGTATATATATATATATATATATATATATATATATATATATATATATATATATATATATATATATATATATATATATATATATATATATATATATTGTGCCCTTTTGTATGGGTCACCATTTAATTTTTGTGTGCTAATCTATTAAAAATTTTAAATTTAAGATATATTTGAATATGTGATGTTAATTTTGCTTATGGTAATATTTCAAAAGGTTTAATTAAAGCAATCTATGAGTATTTGACATGTTAAATTGTGCTGATATTGAGAGAGACATTTTAAAATGATGATGATTATAATATATAGTTGGAAAAATGGCTATAATCAATACTGCATGAATATATTTAATAAATAGGTATTTAAAGCTAAAAGTGTTTAAAAGACAAGTTAAAATTAAATGCATATGTTTGTTGTTGATAAAATAATATTATAAAAGAATATAAATATTTTAATTATTGTAAGTACTTAAATAAAAGACTAATATTTGATTTTAATAATATCGAATAATTATTTTAAAATCTATTATAATATCTTATTTATTTAAAAAATATTTATTTTAAAAAATGCAATTGTTAGTTTATTTTTAGACGATGATAAGCATTTCTTGTGTTATAAAGAACAGATGTTATACACACACATGCTTGGAAGTTATTTAGTAAAGTTGCAAAACTATTTTAAAATCATGTTATAAAATTTATAAATAATACGTGAGTTATCACGAGATAAAAATAAAGATAAATTAATGTAGAATATTAAATCTGATTTTTAAAAGTATTGCTTTTAAAAATATAACGTATAAAAAATACTTAGTTTATTTTAAATAATTTGATAAAAGTTAAAATTAAAATCAAGTAAGTAAGAATATTTTTAAAAATATTTTATGGATTTAAATAAATGATAAAGATTATTTTAAAATGCAATAATGTAATAAATATTAAATATTAAATAAGTCATTATTTATTTTTAATTTTGTGTTGTTGGTAAATATGTAAATAAGCCAGCAAAGTTGATTGTTTAATCTACCAATCAAATAGGAAGTTTCTTCCGGTATAAAAACTCAGTTCAATTGTTAGGAGAGGACTTCGTGATTGAATTTTCAAGTTAATTGTGCTATTAGAAAAATAGCTAATTAAATTTATAGACGCTCTAAAATCATTTTTAAAAATTACAAGAGTGTCGTTATAAATAATCTATAAAAGTTTTAAATAATAGACATGCAGTGTTAATTTAAATTTTCCTATCAATCGTCTCTAAATTGAAGCTCAATTTGCAGGCAAATGGTCATGGGAACATCATATATAATGAAAATATATCAGAAGCTTTACCTTAGAAATATGACAAACGCTGGATTAGTTCGGAAAATTACGAGATTGAGAAAAGTAGTATTTTGGACAGTATATAATTTTAAAAGCTAATTACTAGTGACTATTAGAAAATAGATATTTTAAAGAATAAAATACTTCTTTATGAAGAAAGTATTTTGCAAGCTATAAACTTAAATATATATCTTAAGTAAAGATATTAAAAATGAAAGTAGTTTTATAAATACTTGCCTTGTTAAGTCTTTATGTTTAAAAGACTGAATGTTGATAATTTTAAAGGCAAGTCAATTGAAATATAATTAGCTAAAAATCTTAATATAATAGAATTATTATATTGAAATAATTTAAACGCGGGTCGTTTATAGATAAAGAAGATTATTCTTACCTGGATGTTTTTTGTTAAGAAATGCGCAAGAAATATGTGGACGTCCAAGTTAATTTAAAAATAATTAAATATAAATTTTTATAAACTATAGATGAAATTAAAATAATAACTTTTGAATAATATTTTTAAAAGAACTAAACCAGGATCCTATAAACTATTTTAATTTTATTTTATTTTCTTGTGGGAACTTATTTTTTAAAAAAGAACGTTTTTCATTTTTTCATAAACTTTTAAAAACACGTGATGGACCGGAAACAAGAAATGGTGTACCAGTGAATATGTGCCTAGGATTAAAAAACTTTATGGTGAAAAGGAAACATCGCTGGATTTATGTAATATGAATTTTGTTTTATTTATCTAATATAAAAGTTAAATATTATTAATCTATTAAAAATAAGATAGGTACATTCTTAAAATAATAACTAAAGTAATATAATAATTAATGTAAGTTTATTTTATAATTAATATAAATAATAGTTAAAGAAAATATTAATGTTATCTATAAGTCAAAGGAGTACATAAATCATACTAATAAAAAATATAATTATAATAATTTAATATATTTGACATTTTCTTTAGTCAACTAAATGATATGTTATTGTTGAATGATGTATGAATATTTTAAAAATATACAAATATTGCTTTATTAAAAGCATAATTGAATATGATATAAATCTAAATTACTAAGAAGCTTAAAATAATTATATGATTCTTTGAAATATTGTGATATTATATTATGTTGGAGTATTAGAATATTTATTATTCAAAGTAATTTATTTAGTTAGAGGAATTATTATTTTATTATTGGATAAATAGTTAAGTATGTAAGATGTTGAATAAGGGTACATATAGAGAGTATAAGTGGTATGTTTTTTAAAGTTCCGGAAGTAAAAGTTGGGTTTTGTAGTAAAGATTAAGAGGGTAGATAATAAGTAAATATATTATAAAATATAATATCTAATTAAACTTATATGAAAAAGAAAAAAATTTAAATAATATTATGATTATAAAAGTAGAAAGCAAAGTAAAAAGTACGTTATTACAACAAAGTATATATGATATTAAAGAGTACATATAAGAACAACATACTGATAGTATTTGTATTAGCAATTATAAAGTTAAGTTACAATCTAAATATTATCATAAATCTTAATAAAAGTCACTGTATTATTTAAATAAGTTTTGAAAATAATTATTATATTAAAGGTATAAACTAAGTATGATAATAAGAAAAGCATAATTAAAATAAAGTTGAGAATTAAATAAAGAGAGGTGAGTTCATATTTTACACCAGCATGACAGCAGTAATTTGGATAAACAAATATTTGCACATATAAATATTAATTAGAAATAAACAAATACCTGATATTATAAAGTTGCAAACATATATAAGGCTAGGGTAATATAGCATATAAAACAAGCCGTTATAATGAGTTGCATCCAAATTAAGATATATATAAGTAAAAGATATACAATTATTATTTAATTTATATATAAATAAAAGATAAGTTATACCTAGGTTAGTATTAGTTTATTATTATTAGTATAAGTTAGGTGTATTTAGGTTTGATATAAAACCATATCATACTATTTACATATTATCATTACTTTAAGATAATTAAGAAGAGTTATTTAATTATATTTTAAAAATAAAAGTTAAGAATTATTATTAAAGATAATTTATTAAGTAAAGTTATATAGGTATAGGGTAATAGTATCTATGCCTTAGACAGTGTCTGGAAGATATTGACTCAATGTAAATCTACTTATTGCTTTGTAACTTTACTTCACAGTCTCATGATTTTGATAAATACTTAGTTAATTAGTACTACTATAGAACTATATTGATTTTAATAATTGATGATAAATAATAGAATATGATATTATAAAGTAAATTAAAGTAGATATGCAATTAATTAAGCAATAATTAATTGAGCTATCGTATTTCAAACTATATTATACATCAGTAGGGTACATATATATATATATATATATATATATATAATATACAAACCATATACAATTACAATATCAGTAACCTCTGTTTAAAGATCTATATCTCAATAATAGCAAACCTAAATATCCATAATCTGTTTAAAGATCTATATCTCAATAATAGCAAACCTTAAATCATATAGATCTTTAAAAGGGTGTACTGGATATTTGTAATTGTATAATGGTTTGTATATTTTCTATAATTATTTCAGTTAGTGTTAAAGTAACTCTTCATATATATATATATATATATATATATATATATATATATATATATATATATATATATATATATATATATATATATATATATATATATATATATATATATTGTGCCCTTATCTATAGGTCATAATAAGGTAAATGTAATTGTAAAAAAATTAAATTTAAAATAGTTTGTAATATATTGTAATTGTATGATCGATTAGTTTTATAGTACATTAAGGCTGAAAAATACTGTATTAAAAGTGTAATGGATTATTTAAAAAAAAGTTAAATAAAGTAATTATATCTTGCTTATGGTTGTAAAGTGCCATATAAAATAATACGCTATAAATAGTTAAAAGTATATTAACTATTGTAATGTTTTAAAACTAATAAAAAATAAATATATGTAATATTATAATTATAATTAATATCAAATAATCTAAAATATTTTAAAATAAATTAGGATGTGAGAATTATATTTAGTTCTACATTTTAAATTATTTTCCAAATTTTATAAAATATATCATGGTAATTTAGACCGAAACATAAATTAAAAAAAAAAATATCTGATAAAGTTAGTAATCATGTGACTGTATATTATATACCTTCACACACTGTTAGAATATAATAATGAAGTTTGTGAATTATAAAACTAAATATAATTGCTATCTATCATTAAAGTAAAAGTTGAAATATTAAATGTTATTTTAATAATTGTTTTAAAGTTTAAATGATTTTGATAAAACTATAATTGAGTTTAGAAATACTATTCTAAGTAATATTTTAAAAATGACATATAAATCTTTATTTTAAAAAGTTTAATCTATTATAAAACAAAAATGTAAATGTGCTAAAAAAGTCATTAACCAAATGGAGGTATTTTAGCTGAAAAATAGGAATTAGAGGAGGGGAGAAGGTGTAAGTAAAGGAGAGGAATATTTTTAGCTGTATAAGATGTAAGCTGAAAGTGTTATAATTTAAAAATTTTGTATTTATTTTTAAAGTTGTTTTAAAATATAATATTTTGAACTGCCTTTAAATGGAAGGCTAATTTAAAGATTCTTACCAGGTTTTTATTCAAGTTTAGAAACTGCAGTAAAAGGAAATACTACAAAAAGTACCTAAAAGTATTGATAAAGTAAAATATGTAAAGTGCTTGAATACAGTTATTTGTGATCAACCAGAAATCATTAGAACCAGATAAATATAATTTGGACATATACAGAAATAAAGAATAGTTATTTGCCGTCAGGAAAATATGCACAATTTTAAAAGGCTACTCTAAGTTTTTTTTATTCTTCTCTATGGAAAATTAAGAATATCATAAAGAAAAATGTAAAAGATAAAAAGATTTTTAAAGGAAAATACAAGTATATAGTACCATTAAAAAAAAAAAGACAGAATAATAATATCAAAGAGCTATGTGTTTTATGAAAAGGAAAATTCTAAGAAGAATTAAAAATATTATAAAGTGTTCATTAGAGAAATGTTAATAAAGTAAAGATTCGAAAATATAAATCTAATTTACTTAATGAAATAACATGGAAAAAAGTTTTATTGAATATTAAATCAAAGTACGAGAAGTGCCAAAGTCGGAATTTGCAGAAATATTAGAAGAGAAATAGAAGTTTTACGGGATAACTAATATCATAATTAATAATTGTATTAAATATTATAAAAACCAGGTATCATTCATGAATATTTATTGAGCGAAGTAATATTTGTTTACCTTGAAATTGAAAGAGGGGGAATAAGTGAATGGAAATATAAATTTTTTTGGCTTTAGTATGAAGTTTTCAGGAATTATGAAGGGTAATAATAGTTTGAATATTTTACTAATTTATTTTAAAATATAAAATGTTATGTGAGATTAGGGAAAATAAAAATAAAAGTAATATTAAAATAAATATAATAGCTTGATAAAATTATAGAAAAGTGTTTAAAATAAAGTGTATGGTGTGACTATATTACAGGTAAGTGTGAAGCCTACCTCGAGGAGTAAAGGTGTTGGTACTTTTGATAGTTATTTATAATGCATAATGTATTTTAGTCATCTATTGACCTAGAATGAAGTGTGAAGTCTTAATTATATGTACACATTTTGCAACTTTAAATATAATGAGATTGGAGTCTTTCGGAATATGCATGTAACAATTATTTAAAGTATATTAATAATATAATTTAACAGAAATTGTGTGACTTTTGAACTTTCATGTGATAAAGTATTCAGATATTTAAATAGTTTGTATATGAATAAATATACAGAGGAAGTAATAAAAAGTTTTTATAGAAAGTGGAATAGTTTTAAAATATCAATGAATTTATTATTGTTAGTAATGCAGATATGTATTTGCGATGTACAGTATAGAAATCTTGAGAAATAAGATCGGATAGTGACTTGGAAGTACTAGTGGAGAGGAACCAAGATGATGTGTTTTTTAAGAAATAGGAAAATATAAGGGATTTGGATCATATTTAGTTTTGTGTGATTTAGTATAGTTAACTAAGTCCTATGACTGAACACATATGGTTTGGACAGTGTTTTGCATATCTTTAAACTTTTGATGTTAGAATAAAGCTGAAGAAATAGCTTTAGCATCGTTCCTATGATAGAGGTTGGTAGACAGGTAAAGGTCACTCCTCTATAGTGTCTTTTAATTCACTGTGCCATGATTGTCAAGGTATATGACAAGTAATATTCTAGTTGTATTTTGATCCTATGCATCTATCTTCGCTATCCTTATTTATGAATTGCATCAGTCAGAAGATATTTTCAAAGAAATAATGAATAAAATAGAACTGAAGATATGTTATCGTTTATGTAAGAATAGTTTATTTGTTAAATGTATAGAATTGTGTAACTTTAAAATGAAAGTAAAATATCATAAAGAGAAGAATATATAATAATTGTAAAATTAATTAGAAATAATATAAGATTTTGAAAAGAAATCTAAAAATATTTTAAAGTATAATAAAATTTGAATGTTTTTTTTTTTTTTATATTAATGTTGGAGGGATGAGTATTGCATATTTATCAGAGAAATTCAATAAGGTATAATAAACATATACTTGTGCATGGTATATTAATAGTTATAATTATATCATCCGAAATAAGGCTTGAATGAGAATATTAGGATTAATAAACATCGGATAATGAATAATAAAAACCTAATACCGAATGTACAATAGTGTTTTGACTTTGTAAGATTCCATACAACCAATATGAAACTAAATTTTGTTATTTTGTAGAATTTTATTACGAATGTAAATTTTTGTAAAAAAATGTAATTTTAATAATATTAGGGATGAAAAGTGTTTGTGATAATCATATAAGAAATGCATTTTGTAATAAGCTAACCATAATAAAAAAAAAAAAAGAAAATAAGATTAAACTAGGAAAAGTAAATAATATTTTGATTTTCATTTTAAAAACTAATAAACTAAGTTGAGATATGAAAGTAAGGGATATCCAATGTATATAGTGTAAAAATATTGTTAATTTATTTATGTTGTTAATAAACTTTTTTTAAATTTGTTTTAAAGCTTTTGTGCAGTTGTTATTTCTCCCATTGATGAAAATCGATACATTTATAATTGAAAAGAATATAAATTTTGCAAAAGGTAAACATAAAGTGTTATAAAATTTTGAGAATTTATTGGTATGTTAAATTAAAGATAATTTTATATTATTTATTGGTCATAAGTCGGTTGCAATATTACATAATATATGCTAAGTTGCAAGTATTTGTTGTCAGATTATTAAAATACTAGGTACGTATTTATTTATTTCATTTAGGAGAAATAAGATTATATTATATTATTATTGTTATTATTATTTTTATTATTATTAGTTGCTTGTAGTAGATTATGACATAAAACCCTTTTCATATTTTACTACCGTAATTTTAAATCAGTTAGAATAAATTTATGACCTGAGATTTTATTTTATTTTATTCATTTTATTTAATTAGCTAGATTCTTGTTATAAAGAAGATTAGGATATGATTATTATTTTAATCGTAGTGAATAGAGTTCAGAAAGTCGTAAGAATACTATGAGTTAGTTATTTGGTATAGTAAAAAGGGGGGGATAGTGTTCTTATGCCATTGAGGTAGCATTGTGTGGATAATGGCTCAATGTAGTCTATCTCGTTCCCTGTATTGTCATTCCATGTCTCATGAAAATAGTAAATATTTGTTAATTCATTTTAAAATTGAACCGTATTTGTATTTTAAAATTAGAGCTAGTAATCATTTTAATTAATGCTGAATATTTCATTTATTTATTTGTTAACTGAGCTAGAACCCGTAATATTCGTAATAATAAACAGTATATTTTGGGGTGAGAATGCACGGGGGGAGGTTAGAATATATATATATATGAAAAGAAAGTTACTGTTAACACTAACTGAAATATATATATATGAAAAGAAAGTTACTGTTAACACTAACTGAAATAATTATAGAAAATATACAAACCATTATACAATTACAAATATCCAGTAACGCCCTCTGTTTAAAGATCTATATCTCAATAATAGCAAACCTTATTGAGATATAGATCTTTAAACAGAGGGCATTACTGGATATTTGTAATTGTGTATAAATATATACTTGCACCCAATGTTCTGTTTACTTATATATATATATATATATATATATATAAGTAAACAGAACATTGGGTGCAAGTTAATTTATATAATAGTAAGAAAAGTCGCTTATTGTTTAAGGCTCAAATGGGATCTTTAGCAACAAAAGAATATACATGTAAATGGGAAAATATGGGTGATTTAGTCTGCAAATTATGTAAGGAAGATATAGAAAATATTAGGCATCTGTTGATTAAATTTAAATGCTTGAAAGCAGAAAGTCTACAAATAATGAAGTTATGGGAGAATAAATATGAACAAAGTGATTATACAGAAAGTGAATTATTGCTTTTTATTCTGGGTTTGGGAAAAGATAAGGGGGATTTAGATATAAAGGCCATAGAGTTGACAAATATTATGTTGTGGAAATAAGATGAAGCAGATTATGGGAAAGCTTAATATGGGGAATGAAAGGGGAAGGTAAAGTGTCTAACAGGTTTATTTGGGCATAGTTGCTGAGAGATTCCTGATTCCATTTAAGGAGAAATCACATTACATTACAGCACATCACATCACATGAAAAAAATGATTTACTGTGATCAGAATGGTTGATAATGATGATTTGCACCAACTAAAATCAGAGAGAAACAAGAAATCTTTAATATTGTATAGATAACTGAGGGATAAATGCACTAAGACAACATCAGCCAAATTAAGTTTAAACAAATTTTATTACGAGAAATATAAATTATAAGAAAAATTTATAATATAACAAATAGGGTTAGCTCAGGCATGTATCAGAAAAGCTAAAATGCTTTGGCAGACAGAATGATCTTCTAATAGAGAACTACACAGGGAGGGGGAAAATTATTTTTAGCAGAGATTTCACCTAAACATCGGTCTTCCCATTCACAGATAGGAAAACAATACGTTCATTAAATAAATCAATGAAACCAGCGGCAGTGAGATTTTCTAGACCCAGAAAATGTGTCAGGACCAAGAATGTCAAATGGCAGTAGAATCTGCATCTTATACTATGTTCAAAGCAAAGATTATTGATTTACCTCAAAAACAAATGAAAAATATGATTTAGGATGAAAGGAAAACAGATGTTTAAAACAGATAGATTCCCAACCAAACAAGTGTCCAAAACTAATAATAATTAAAGATCTCAATAGGAGACAAGTAAATAATTAGAAAAGCAATTCCATCTGCCATAGCATTTAAAGAGAGTAAACTAATAATTACAAATAAATCTACAAAATTCTGAGTACACCCTTTGATAAAACTTAGTCACACATAAAAGTTCAAAATAAATCTAGCAAGCTAAAATATAAATGTTCATAGATTTATATATAAGGTAGTTTATTAGAGAGTGTTTATGAGTAAAAGCATTAAACAATAAATACTTTAGCAGAAAGAAGTGCTCTTCCCTCTATAATTTACAAGAGAATAAATATTATTTTCCTGCTGGTGATTTATAAAATTACACAGATCAACAATTCCAGTTTCCTATTTCAGAGACATAAGAAAAAAAAACAAAAGCACTTAATATGAAAACTAGAGCAATAAACATGACAAAATCACCAGCCAAAAAGATTTTTCAGTTTGCATAGTTCAAACACAGCATTTTAAATCAATTATAGATAATAAAATAATTACAGGTGAGCATTTAAAATTACACAAGACTACTAAATCATTTTAAAAAAGATAAGCATATAATAATACAAACTCACCAGTCACTCTCCAATAAAAAAAATTGAAAGCAAACTTGGAATCTTAAAACTAAGATTCCAGACACATTACAAAATACAATAAAAAACAGCAAATACTAAATATGAAGTTAAATATTGATTAAGAACACAGATTTATGTTTAAGATTGAGTGGAGATTTAATTAAAAGAGTTTACCCTGGCTAGAATAGAAGTAAATATTTACATTATGGTAAAGCCAACTTCACATATTTTTAAGTAGTGCACACTTACATACTAGTTCATATTTCTGGTACTTTGACAGCAGCAAGGTAAAGGTATTGGGAGTTGGCTTCTTTTAGCTGTTCATGGCATGACTGAAGGAGAGTTCAAAGTTAGAGATTCATCCTTTGGTTAAATTAGCAAGATATCTTGATGATGGCAAAACATAGAGTTGTAGATTTTGACATTTTGTAAAGCAATAAAGTCTGTTAACAATTGCAAGTTTTTGGAAGAAATTAATTGATCGAATGGCAACCCAAAATGCTATGAATCTCAGCAGGCTATAATCAAAGTGCATAAAAGAATACTAAACCTCACTTTAGCCAAGAATAAAAGCAAACCTATTGTTACAAAATTTGTGGGGTCATTTATACCATGCTACATTTCCCACAAAAACTTTCCCTGTTTTTGAATTCTATGCCTAAGGGCAGCATAAATCTTAATCTCTTACTCAATCTAATTTAAAAATTCCAACCAGGGATTATTTTCAACTAAAACAACAACACAAAATTAAATATCTGCTTTTAGAATTAAAATATGAAATGATTAAAATAAGAGACAGTAATGTGTTCAACATGTTTGCTTGTTTTTAATCAATTTGATTAAAAAAAATACAAAAACAACAGGTAACAGAAAACTATTTTAAAATCAATTCTATAAAAAAAAATTAAAATGACCTATTTACATATAAATCAGTATGTGATTTAATACATATACTCTTTTTAAATAATAAAAAAAAGTTTTAACATTAGAAATTTAAAGAAAATTAAAAGTGTTTAATTTTGGTAATAAAACCATTGAATCGGATATTAATCCGGTTCAATATATATGCCCAATTAAAAAAAAAAAACATTATTTCAGTAACAGCAATATTCTATATTATTTTGATATAATGGCTCAGTTGGTTAGAGCATTACCTTAAATTTCAATAATCAAGAATCTAAGGACCCAGGTTCGAATCCCATGCTAGTACTGTCACTGGTCAGGCCAGCAACACCTGAAGAAGAGGGGAGAAAAATACCTCTCGAAACGTTGTGCATATACTAACCTGTTTGCTGTGATATTACTAACAGTTAGTGCATATACTAACCTGTTTGCTGTGATATTATTAACATTTGTTTGCTGTGATATTACTAACAGTTGGTGCATATACTAACCTGTTTGCTGTGATATTACTAACAGTTGAATGCATTTGGAATATTTAACTAAAAATTAAACTTTTCTAAAGACATTCAACACACATATTAGATGATGGAAATAGTCCAATATAAAAATACAGTTAGAACACCATCATCACAAACCTTCAGAAAAACATATATATATATATATATATATATGTGTGTGTGTGTGTGTGTGTGTAGTAATAATAAAAATAATGGTAATTAACTATAACATGCAGTCTTTCAATTAACATAAGTATTTTCAGTTAATTCTTTAACCCCCTCAACTGCCATTAACTGAAATTTAACAGTGGTTGAGGAGGGTTAAGGAATTAAGGGAAAGTACTTTTGTGGATTGAAGGATTGTATATAATAGTTAATTATCATTAGATTTATTATTTTTATTGCTATTACAATAGGTTTTAATTAATATATATTTTATTTGAATTATATATATATATATATATATTGTAACAGAAACCCGGCAATCGAAAATTTAACTTCCCTTTTATTTATATATAATGGGGAATTCTTAAAATTCAAGATCGTCCACTTTCCACTACTGCAGCAGAGAGAACATACGGACATAAACGAGTTTATATCCATACTTGACCAAACCTGTAACTATACGGGTATAGCCCCAGGTTATTTTTTCTGGTCAAATGTCTCTCGACTGCTGTAAGATTTAACAGAGTTACAGCGCTTAGATATTTATAAATTTTAATGGGATCAAAATACTGCACCACTAGCTTCATGTGTTAATTCAGTACACATAATGAGTAATAATTATTTTCCCAAACCCTAAGATTATATTATTTTTGGAGTGGCGAAAAATGAGATGAAACAGATTTTAAATCAATAATAAATATATTTAATAGAATAAATTAACAATAAAAGAAATACTTTAAATCATTTACACTCAATAAAAAACAGATTATATGCCATAATGCTATGAGTAAACAAAATAAAAAAAAAACTATAAATGATTGTACATTTATAAATTGTCCTTCCGGGTATATATTAAAAAGTTAAAGAATGACTGTCTCATTCAAAGTAAGAATTTGGCCATTATCTAAATAAAGGTATGTGCACATGGAAATATAAAAATGTAGTATACATATTTACCTAGGTTTTCAAGTCTCTGAATTAATTTGAAGTCTTGCTGACTGCCATGTGGAATTTCTCCACTTCTTTAGCAGGGAACAGTCTTTCTTTGGTTAAATTTGGTTGTGGGAACTCCTCAGTATTTAGGGCATCAAGGACAAGGCAAAATGAATCCTCTGGCAGGCACTATGTTAGCAGTTGTTACATCTAGACAGGAATCATTAGAGCACAGTGAGTCTGGATCGGCAAGTGATCACAACGGCCCTTAGCCAGCTGTTCTTGATGAGGCACCGATGTTAGAAATCATATCTTGTTCACTATGGCTGCTTATTATCAGAGCAGTCTTTCCTCCAACCTCTCAACAAGAAGTCTCCAACTCTAATCCATGAACTGAAACTTTTTAATTCTAAAAATTCCACAGTCCTTTGTCCTTTCGATCCTTTGTTTTCACTTTTATTCACACCTTTCTTTTTTTACTATGCCTTTGGCCATTTCTATAGATTTACTTTTATATAATTTCATAGCACTATGTACATTTTATTTATTTATTTCTCTTTTCATTACACAGATTTTTAATAAAATGTTTTTTTTTATTTTTGACATTACTGACAAGCATAAATTATTGCTGTCTTTATCATACTTCATACACGCATTTCATTTTATTGTCAAATGTGCACTTTTAAGACCCGGATCCTTATCTTTTGGTCATGTTTTAAATTTCTATTTTTGCTCTGATTAAAGCTTTCAAACTTTATTTTTCTTATACATTGTATTTTAGTTTTTCTTTTATTTAGATTTCTTTATTACTATTAATTTTCTAATGTACAATTTCAATATTTCTAACTTATTTTTCATTTTACAAAATCTTAACTTTGGAGGGTAAAAGATAAGAATCTTTTCGATTCTAATTCCCTCTCTTTTCTTAATTAAAACATTTCTTTATTTATAATTTTTTAAACTCACTTTTAGTATTCCAAATGCAATATTTAATATTCTTTAAATGTTAAATATCTATATGTGTAACCGCAGTATGTGCGATCATCACAATATATATATATATATATATATGCTAAATTTATGGCCACTATATAACCAGAAGCCTAGATGATTACTTTGAAAAAAGATCATTGAGCTATGTTGTAGTAACACATATAACTAAACTCCAAATACCTAGGATTGTGGTCCATTGAGCTAATCATAAATTATTATGAAAATACTGAGAGGTAATATCTATTTAAAGTATACTTCTGATTATAACTTCTCAAGAGCAATGTTTCTGATCATTATATAGATATAATTTGTAATACATGGGATGGCTAGAATATTTGTTAATTTGGACCAGTTTTACTATTAAAGACTCATAATAAAATCATTAGAAACCCAACTTTGAACTTATATCTTTCAGTAAACATCTTATTAGAGCCAAATCATAGCTTGGCCTCCATGAAGCTTATCAATGTTGCACTACAACTAACTTGTGAAATGCGCTAATGAAAAACAACAAAACATATATATATAAATGATAATTAAAACAAATTATAAATTTTGTAACTTACTTTTAAGCTTGCATATTATGATAACTAGATGGAGCTTTAACAATAGTTCTAAACAAGCTTTGTTTACATAAGCACCAAGAGAAATAGAGATTTTGAATTCTATCTCTCTTGGTGCTTATGTAAACAAAGCTTGTTTAGATATATCGGTAAAGCTCCATCTAGTGATCATATATATATATAACAGTTTTATTCACAGTAATTGTTATATATAAAATATCTGTATTTTCTCTCAAACAAGGGGTGGTACAATTTTTGACAAGACATGTGCATCAGTAGATAATAATAAATTGCATATTTTTTCATTAACTTTGTTAAATATACACAAAAAGTTATTTTATAACTCCAAAAGTTCTATCAAGGTTTGAACTATATATTTGATTAATAATGCAGACTGTAAACAATGTAAGTATACACTTTATTTTAGGCAATAGATATTATATTTGTAGTAGGTAGATTAATATAAATAAAACAATTGATAAAGATTAAAAGAATAAAATATATACAATAATGAAAATATGTAAATAAGTCAATTATTTTATATAGCGTGATGTTTATAAAATGTAACTATTACTTTAGTTTTGTTTATCTTTTGCCAGAAAAAAGTAGTCATACAAAAAAAAATACAACTTTATTTATTCTAACAATAACAGTCCTTGGGATTATTTCCTCTTTGACAATAAAATTATGTAAGTTTTAATCTATTGAATGGAATGCAGAAGAACAATTTAGCCACTTGATCATTTTAAGTTGTTTTGATTCTACAGAATAACAAAATAAAGTACCTTGCTCTCTTTTATACCAATAGTTTGTGACATTTTTTCACTGACTTATTTACGAATTTGTTATAGTTTGGCTATACCATTAGCAGGCATCAGTAGACCTTTTCTTTTTTTTTGAGTGGACATACATAGATATACACATATGATAGAGCTAGAATGGAGTAATTATGCTCTTTGCTTTATGCTATGTCATTTTTCTCATAAAGCTGTACAGCATTATTTTTTCTTCATAGAACAGCTATGATAGCCAAAAGATGGACCATGAAAGCTTTAGCAACCATTCTAATAAAATTTAAATGATATGTGCATGTAGCCATCATGTATTTAAATAATAGCATGATCTTTTAATATTCCTCCAACTTTTGTGTATAGATAGACTATCTGATGATGACCTTCATGGAAAAATTTACTAGTTCACATTCTTTGCTGCTAATTCATATTCTGATATCAATTTACAGTTATAACCATTTTTTATATGACATCAAATATTATTTATGAAAAATATCGTAACTACCTTCATCCAAATTATATCTAAATCCCATCTTAATGTTGTGTTTGTTAAACACAGCTTTGTCAACCTTTTCCCCCAAGTTATCAATGGCATGGTTTCTTTTTTTCCAAAAAGCATAGGAAAAAAAAATGATAACGATTCATAACTGTTAATAAAAAAAGGAAAACAGAGAAGTATAATAATAATAAAATATAATCAAACATAGAGGGTGTATATTCTACTTAACCTTCTTAAGAAAAAGTAAACTTGTGGAAAGAATGTATGGAGGTGTTTATTATATCTATAAAATAATTAAATATATAAATTAAAACGGAAGTATGCTTTTTTTTTCTTTTTCAAATGTAATCAATATAATCATAATAGTTTTAAAACAACCTTCAAGTTTAAAGGTAAATAGTAAAAGGAAAAAAAAAACCTTTATAAACAAAAATTGTATTCCTAACAAAAATTATTAATAAATTGGAATTTAACAATAATAGGAAAAAAAGATAAGTTATTTTAATTAAGAAAATAGTATTAGCAAACCATAAATTACTCTTGTTAACATTTTATTTAACATAAGTCATAATCATTAACAGCTTCATTATTTATATTAAATGTAGTAAATTACTATATTGTGTTTTTTAATCTTCTTAATTTTAAAGACATTAATATCTAAAATTTTTCTATAAAACTTAATTCATTTTGTATGTATATATTAAAAAATACTTTTGTAAATAATATAAATATAATATAAAATAACAATTCGTGTCAATTGTTAATACAGAGTTTCTTTAATATAAATAAAATAATATTAACAAGCGCTTTCAACTCTTACGAGTCCTTATCAAGGCAGTGTAAAAAATTATATTTTTTCCTAGGTGATGAATTTAACATTTCATTGTATTGGCAAAGGAACAACTAATCGAAAAGCTGGTTAATTTCGAATTCATAGCAAAAGATGAATTTTGTATAAGATATAATTCGTAAGAGTTGAAAGCGCTTGGAAATATTAATTATTTATTATTTTATTTATATTAAAGAAACTCTGTATTAACAATTGACACGAATTGTTATTTTATATTATGTATATATTAACACTATAATTATTTCTGAAGATGTGAAAATATATCTAATATTAATAATATAATTTATTATATTAATCCAAGAAGAAAATTATGTATTTTATATAGAATTCATTCGAAAAAGTTATTTTCATTTATTTTTTCATTCTTTATACTTTCTTTAAACAGACAAAGTGGTTTTTAATAAAGATATATTTTAAAGTATATTAGTATCTATTTATATAAAGTATATACTAAAATTTATACTTTTACAAAATTATTAGCATATTATAACAAAAATTAATATATTTAAGATAGTTATTTTCATTAACACGTTTTGCTAAGGCAATAAGGTTATTTTTCTGAATACAAGTGCGTCAAGTTCAAAAAAAGTTTAAATTGATTTTTGTTATTAATAATAAGTATTTTTAATAAAAAGATTAAATAATAAATGAGGCTGCTATGTCTTAGTTTTAACTTTCACTTGAGTAAGAGTAGCAATATCATTTCTAAATTCTTATCCTTCTAAGTAAAGTAACTAACCCCACTGCTGTTCAATTTTTAAAACTAATTTTAATAACAGAACACTATAATTCTGATAATATAGAGATACACATCCTTATACGTTATGCATAATATAATATGAATACATATGATTAATTTCACCACATGCACTTTCTTTGACACTTTCCATGCAGTTCTAGTTCATTGCTTCATCACAATTAATACTTGATTAACATCAGTATTTTCCCAGTATCCTGCCAAATGTCCTTGAGAGGCATATAAATCATAATAAGTTTTGGGTGATCTGTTTGAACCCTAATCGGCTTGAGTATCTTCAGGAGCTGAGATCCTGGGTCTGGCAACAAATCCCCATTGGTTTCTTCTGTTGCTTCACATTGGTCTGCAAACCAGTTGAGCAAACACATAACGGAGGGGGAAAAGACCTTACTTTTTTTTTCTCCCCCGCTTAAATAGTTTTCTTTTCTCTTTTGTTTTCTGGAGTAATCTATCTGTTTTATCTTAATCTAAGTGAAATTTTTTTTTAATCTATTAAGGTTTTTTAAACATTAGATCTTTCTAGAATTCAATTGTTAATTAATTATTGCCAATTAAATTATTGTAGCAAACTATAGGTATGGCCATTGAGCAGGTTTCCGTGAATTAACAGCAAATATTTATCAAGACACAATATGATATTTTTCACAATTAATCTAAGTGTTTCAATTTTATCCTTCAAAACATTTTATTCATTAATGATGAAAGTAGTATTCTGCATAAGAAATACTTCTTTCAAATATCACCTTTTAAAATTATCAAAGTATTCAGTAGGGGAAATTGTTTTTTTTAAAAAAAAAAAAAAAGTTCTACTTTTTAAAGTGCAATGGTGGTTTTGATAGCAACACCAAGGGGGAGAGAGAAAATTTGCAATATTTCACAAAACAATTGCACAGTAAAAATTCATTTTAATAAATTTAATATAATATCACTTGTAAGAATGTTTTCATTTATAAAGTAAGAACTTTATTTAAATATTTCAAAACATTTGTTAAATATTTTTTTTTAAATATGTCCATTGCTTTACTTCCTCAATCCAAGAAAGTGATTTATTTTCACTGAGGAGGAAGTAATCATAATGAAAGAGAGTTATTTTAAGCTGTTATAAAGTAAAATAACACAAATAATATCTACTCATTAAGGGATAATTATGACTGTCATTTATGAAAAACCAAACACACCAAAATGTATAGAAGCTGAACTGGTTTCAGATCTATATGACAATGCAAGTGAATGAACTTTGATTAAAAACATTATTGTGGTTTTATCTTAGCCTCCTAACTTGATACTTAACTAAATAGTCATTAGATCCTAAGATCTAGGTGCAGCTCTTTCAGATCCAAAGCTGTTCATTGATAAAATTCGCTATCTCAAAATTAGTCTGGGAATATTGGATGAGTAGGCACTAAATAAGGATTTTATGCACAGACCTTTTCTATCTATTTATTACTAAGACTTGTACTAGGTGGCACTACTGTAAGGAGAGTTTGTGAATTATTGGTTTTTATGCTGGGTTTGGGGAAAGATAAAGGGGATTTAGATATAAAGGTTATAGAGTTGACAAAGATTATATTGTGAAAATGGGATGGAGCAAAACATGGGAAAATTTACAGTGGGAATGGAAAATAAAGTGGCTAACAGGTTTATCTGGGAATAATTGTTGAGTTATTTTTGACTTCGTTTAAGGAGAAGCCACAATACATCACATCACATCACATTACTGTTATCAGATTCATTTAATAGACAATTAATTAAATTATTCAAATTAAAATAATAATATAAAAGTGATAAAAACAATTCCATTATCAAAATATAATTAATATTTTAAATAACAAAAGTATGTTAATAATAGTTATTATCTTGTAGAAATTATTTTATTTCTTACTTAGTACAAACAAAAAAAAGTCATTTATATCTTTTACATATATACAAGTTATTAATTTTAAAATATTAGTATTAAATTGTTATAAATAACCATACATAATTTAACATCTTATTTTTTGAAATACACATCCCCTTTGTTATTATTTTTGTAATAATCCAAACATCATCTTAACTATGTGAAATGTAACTTTTGATAACTTTCTCTTATCAGTCAGTGTTTTCACAAGTGTTTATTGGACTGCCAAGATTTTTAAGATAAGAAAATGTCATTAAAATATTTATTTCATTATTTTTACACTTAAATTATAGTTATGACAGTTAAGGTTAAAATGTAAAATTAAACATTTCATTGAGAGCTCTTTTTATTTTCTCAATTTATTTATTGCTTGTATACTCCAAAATAAACTTACTATAGTGTATTATTTTTACTTTAATGAAAACTGATATGTTGCAAGTTTGAACATTCAGTTTTGACTATAAGCTACTGGAATATTTAGCAATTAAGCTCATCAATGTATTAAATATATTTTAAATAAAATACTAGTTTTATACTTCATCTTTGAGTAGTAAGTAATTTACCTGTGCTTTATGCAAAAGAGTGAAGCTTGCAAACTATTATTAAAAGTTATATGGCTAAGCATTTTGGGAGAACTTAAGTCTCCATATTCATTGCCTACATTAATTGAAGTTTAGCGACTTTATTGTAGATGACAACTTTACAGTAAACCAAAAGGAATCGTGCTTTACAATCTCCAGAAAATGGTCATTATGAAAGAAAATATGAATAAATTTTGCATAAATCACTGCTAAACTTCAATTAATGTAGGCTATGAATATCCAGACTTAAGTTCTCTGAAAGCGCTTAGCCATATAACTTTTAATAATACTTTGCAAGCTTCACTTTTTTGCATAAAGAGCAGGTAAATTAAGTTTATTTTATTAACATTCTCTTTCTTTTAATGGAACTTATTATCCAATTAAGCACTTACCTGCTGCATATATAGTGCTCTCTTTAATAACTGTATTTTTTAAAAATAATTCTTCAAATATGTCATTTTCTTGGAGATTTTCTTTCTGAAATAATAGTAATGAATTACTTTCTTACTAAGAAAATTAAAATTTTGTAGGATTTTTTATTTTAATTATCACTTATTTTTGAAAATTTGTAAACAAACTATAAAAAGGAATCATCTTTTCCTCACAAGCACTGTTAAACAGAATGACCATCTTATTTTTGATTTCAAATGTAATTATATAGCCAATCTTAAGGATCTAAAAATGAAAGCGTAAATGTACAAATCATTCTCTTTAAATGAATTTTTTAATTTTTTAATATTCTTATTAGCATTTCTGAAGTTAAATTTGCTTTATGCCAAATATGTAATATTTGATAAATTTTACAAGTGCTGTGTTTTAGATTGTAACATACTATAGAAAGTAATCATTCTTTGCTCACAAATGCTATTAAAACAATAGTCATCAATCTGCAAGGATACACTTGCCCTGGCCACAGGTAGAGACTTTAAAAAAATAAGAACTACTGTCTTATTTAAAATCTCAAAGATAATTATATGATCCAAACTTAAGTGTCTAGAAGTAAGAAAATGTTTGTGAGAAAAGCATTATTGTTTTGAATAGAGTGTTACTTGTAAAGTTTATTAAATATTACATAATTTATCATCATTTAATATTGATACAAAGTAATTAAAATTTTCAGATGTGATAATAAGAATTTTGAAAATAATAAATGGATTCAAAATAAAAGATTTATAAATTCATGCTCTCATTGGCTCAAATAATTACATTTGAGGTCAGAAATAAAATGGTTACTTTTATTTTCTTAAAGCCTTTATGTAGTGACTGGGTTGAGAGTATTCTTGCATATTGAACACCACTGTTTAATGGTGCTTGTGAGGAAATGATATGATTATTTCTATACAATCTAATGCACAGCATTTGTAAAATTTATCAAGTAATAATTAGTGAAGTGGAATAAATTAGATTTTAAAAAGAATTTTTAAAACAATTATTATTTCAAAGTTTACATATTATTTCTAAGGTGATATTTTTAAGACATCATTTTGTCCAAAAAAAAAAAACAAATTGCGTTTATCTTTTAGAACAAACAATTGTTTGCTAAAAAAGGAAACTTGTTTTTCTTGTAATAAAAATTTAAAAATGATGAAATTAATATTATTTTATTTTATAATCTCATTAAAAAATAATTATAGAATAATTAAATAAAAATTGTATTAATGGAAGTATAACCTGTATTTCCCATATACTCAAAGAGTTTACATATTGTTAGTAGTTAAAAGTGTAGAAATGTGGACTATATCTTCAAAAAGAAAGAAAATAATTACAAGTTTTACTTCATTGACTAATATTTATTTATTTTAAAGTGATAGAATGATAAAGAATTTGCTAATGCAAAACTCTTTTTTTATATACATTTAAAAAAAATCAACTGAATAGAAATGCACACCATTGCATTATACTTTCCAGAATATCGTTATATATATTTCAGATTATGCAACAAAGTAAATAAAAATGTATGTTGAGCAAACAAAAAGATGCCAAAAGACAACAGATTGATGAGATAACATATAAGATGTCATTGACTTTATAGAAATAATTAAAATACAGAAATAGAGTTGCAATATACACGATTTAAAAAAGGCGTTGGTGGCCTAGCGATTAGCATAGCTACTTTCCAAGCAGCTCTCCCAGATTCGCTTCCCAGTCAATGCTTTGACATATAAAAAAATGCATTATATATATATATATATATATATATAATTGCATTCTTATGGTGAATCCCAGAGTTTGCAAAAATTAACATATGAGATCAATGCATACGTTTATTGAAGTGATTTAGAGAAGATAAAATAAAACATGGAAAAAAAAAAGATGGATTGATCAAGAATTATAATTAATGGTTATATACATAAGAGAAATAATGCATAATGCTACTTGACCTTAATATAAAATATTTCAAATGCCCAATAGCTATATTATTCCAGTCTCCCTTTAAATAAAGAAAGACCAAATTTTAGCACTACACTGATAAATAAGTGTTCTTTATTTGAAGGGGGAGTACTGCTTGAATAATATAGCTATGTAGCATTTCAACTATAAAATATAACCTTCATTATCTGTTCAGTTTTAAGAAATAATATTCTATAATTACCATAATGATACTGCATACTGTAGATAGGTAGCTGTAATTACACTTCAAAATAATAAAAAAATACCATCTAGAAAAAAGCTTATAAATTGATAGAAATCAACAATATTAATGGACAAGGGTTATTGAAAAATGACAAATGAGCATTTATATAGTTTCTTTAAAGTTCATAATAGAATAAAAAATTACTAAACTGTTTTACATTATTTGAATTTGTTGTGATATTATGATGAAGATACCTAAAAAAAATAGATAATGATATAAAATTTGTTTCTTTTATTATTTAGAGATAACTAAAAAATATTTTCATTTAATATTTTATACAACTATATCAAATTATCATTAAAATTTACCTAAATTTTATGCTTCATTGAAATATTGTCTTTGACTTATAAATCTTTTATAACCAATTTGAAAATTTATTTATTGCAAGCAGATTTTATTTTATTATGAAAGAAAATATTTATAATACATAAAATGTATTCCTCAAGGACATTCGTAATTTTTTAAAAGATGTTTTCTTATTTAATGTTTATATGATTTTTTAAAAATAAAATTTAAAGTAACTTTCTTGATATATTACAGAATATATCATCATAATCATCATCAACAATTATCAATCCACTGCAGGATGAATGTCTCTCTAAGTTCAATCCATCTTCTACAATCTTTAGTTTCTCTTCTCCACATCACCCCTGCAAACTTTCTTATTTCATCCATCCATCTTACATGTGGTCTCTTTCTAGGTCTTTTACAATCTCTTGGAATCCAGTTTAAGATTTCAATTGTTCATCTATTATCATCTCTTTTAGCAATATGTCCAGATCAATTCCACTTTAGGCTTTTAATTTTTTCAATAAGATCAATAACACCTGTTTCTTCTCTTACCCATATACTGTGTCTTCAATCGCTTGTAGTCACTCCCATCATGCATCTCTCCATACTTCTTTGAGTGGTCTAAAATCTCTGTATTGCTCTTCTATTAAGTGTCCAAGTATCAGATCCATAAGTAAGAACTGGTAAAACACATTTATAAAAAACTTTTCCTTTTCAAACTTATAGGCATATGTCCTTTTAGTTTCTAGTTATTTTTACCAAAAGCATTCTGACCAAATTTAATTCTATGATTAATTTTACCCATTATATTTCTATCTGTATTAATAATCTGACCAAAGTATTTGTAACTGTTAACTTCTTCTAACTCATCATAATCAATCTTTATTTTCATATTTTGAGAAAATCCATTAAATATTAGTTTAGTTTTTTTAACATTTATCGTTAGTCCTACTTTCATCTGATTACCCCTGCAACATTTCCTGCAGCACTAAAGCATTAATTTTAAAAACAACTACATCATCTGCAAAATCTAAATGACTTAAATAATCTTCATTTATTCATTCCTTTAGCTTCAAATTTTAATCCACAAAAATACTCCTTGCAGCACTGCTGTAAAATGTTTTGGACATATGGGGTCACCCTGTCTTACACCCTTTTCAATATTGACTTTTCCAGTATCAATTATGTAATCTAACTGTTGCTGTTACATTTTTATACATATTGTTTAAAATATAACAATATCTTGGATGATCCAATACCTTGATGATCCAATGTTTTAATAACTAAAGAAATGTTTATAGAATCAAATGCCTTTTCATAATCTACAAATCCAAAGCATAATGGCAACTCATATTCATTTGTCCTTTCTATAACTTCTCTCAATACCTGGATATGATCTACTGTACTAAAACCACTTTTAAATCCAGCTTATTCTCTTGGTTTATGGAAATCCAATGTTCTCTGTAGACGAGTTGTAATTATCTTGTTAATATTTTTCTATAAAACTGATAAAATGCTGATAAGTTTGACATTTCTAATATTTTCTGTGTCACCTTTTTTAAATATTAATATTAATACTGCATTCTTTTAATCATATATATAAGTGGAATATATAACATGTTCACTTGATCTACTTTACAAAAAAGTTTTTTTTTAATACTAACCAGCCTGTTATATTTGTGTAGATGAGAGTTTTATGGGTTTTTTATTTTTTATTTTTAGTAAACAATAGATAAAAACATTTATCACTTATTAATAGCATATCTGTTTAGGATTGATATAGAGTAGCAAAATATAACCTTAATTATTTTTGCATAATTTTATTCAAATTTAGATACCAAATCATATTAGTATTTAATATATATATATTGTACCAGTCACCACTTACTCCATTAATATAAGCATGCACACATATCAAACATGAAAAGAAATATGGCAACATGCCGGAATAAGAAGAAATTTAAATACTTTACCATAATATTATTATGGACACAAAAGATACTTATAAAAAGATTGAATCTTACATATCTTTGGTGGATGACTCTAAACCAACCCCTCGCGCCACTCCCAGAAGAAAAATTATTTTTTTTCCTGAAATGATATGCAAGTTCAAATATTATTGGACATATATGAATCTAAATAATTATTCAAACAAAATTAATAAACAAGTATCTTCATGATAAATAAAGATTTAAGACCCGGTAAGTTGATTTCCCATTTACTAGCTCAGCATACTCTATTCTCAGTTAAAAAATGGGGATCAGAAAACTTGCACAATTAATTAATAATATAATTAAAGAAAGTAAATGACAAAGAGTATAAAAATATAAGGCAGTAGTCACTTTAGAATTATAATATAAATCTTTTATTAACCTGTTATCCCATACCATTTATAATATGAATACAAAATTAATATCCCCAGATTGATTAAATATGCAAATGAATACTACACTATATAAATTATTTTAAAAAAACAAAAATTATAATCATAAAGAAATACTTAACAAAGCAATAATTAGATTAAATAAAAGAAAATTTCCTTCTCAATAAGAAAAATGTATTAAATATCCAAATTACTATACAGAAAAAGAATCAGAATTAAAACCCATTCTTTTTTTATGTTGCACTTCAAGTATACAATAGTCAAATATGTTTAAAAATACATATATACAAGCAACAAAGATTACAAATTATAAAATTATTATATAAAAGCCTTTTTCGGCAAATTATGTTTTTTTTTTGCCCTTTTCAATATGTCTCCACGATTTAAAGCACATACAGCAACATCTATATCAATACATGAGAGAAGATAGATAAAC
The DNA here is from genome assembly GCA_028023455.1 of Epiperipatus broadwayi. Classification (NCBI taxonomy): domain Eukaryota; kingdom Metazoa; phylum Onychophora; class Udeonychophora; order Euonychophora; family Peripatidae; genus Epiperipatus; species Epiperipatus broadwayi. The sequence goes on from JAQFVV010012701.1 coordinate 93,272, forward strand.
AAATGGATATTTGACATAATCTATTATGTGATTTTTCCCCCCCTCAATTCTACTACAAAATTACTTTGTTATATATATATATTGAATGGAAATATAAGAATGACAGATTTAATACAGATAGAAATATTGCTATGTTACAGAAGGATAAATTTAAACAAACATATATGGGATATGGATATGCAGCGCATAGTATTGACAATATATTTTCACAACATAAAGTAAATAGCACGAATAATAATAGATGTAAGACTAATAAACAAAAGAAGTGGATAAAAATTTCATATTTGCCTAGTGTATATAATATATTAAATAAAAAAAGTAAAAATTATCTAGATAAAAACATTAACGTGGGATGGGCTAATAGCAAAAATTTGGATAAATTGATAACTAATTGTAGAATGAAAGATGATATAAAATATAAGAGAGGAATGGTTTATAAAATTAGATGTAATTTTTGTAATATGATTTACTATGGCCAGACATCAAAGTTATTGGGAGAAAGAGCTAAAGAACACAATGATGCTATTGCTAGGAAAGATGATAGATCTGCATTATATGTTCATTATTTGCAGTATGGACATAAAATAAATTGTATAGATAATATGTGTTCTTGATTATATTAAAAATGTTAATAGACGTAAAATATATGAAACAAACTACATCATGTATAATAAAAACAACTGTATGAATATATACAAAACATCCATTAAGTTAAATAATAAGTGGTTATTGGATAAAGAATGGATAGTTAATTAATTAATATATGTGGATATATATCCATTCAATATATATAACAGAGTAATTTTGTAGTAGAATTGAGGCAGGAAAAAATCACATAATAGATCATGTCAAATATCCATTTGTTTATCTATCTTCTCTCATGTATTGATATAGATGTTGCTGTATGTGCTTTAAATCATGGAGACATATTGAAAAGGGCAAAAAAAAAACATAATTTGCCGAAAAAGGCTTTTATATAATAATTTTATAATTTGTAATCTTTGTTGCTTGTATATATGTATTTTTAAACATATTTGACTATTAAATATCTAATATGTGAGACATAGTGATCTGTGGATTATAAACTCACACACGTGCATTAAGCAAACAAGGAAAGTTTAACAAGTTACATGAAAGATGTGTTTGTTTATGTATGTACTTAAAACATATATTTACAAAATACATATTAAATTTTAAATAGAATAAACATCCCAAAAAATAGTATATCCGATAAAGTCTATAAGCTTCATCCCTCTATGGAATTTGGGTGGACTATATATCTGTTTGTCTACTGCGACAAGGGCTGGATTTGATTGCAGCACGAGTTCATAGAAATGATCATCATCACTTTGGTATTTAAATTCAGCATTTACATTCTTTTGGGGTGGCAGGAGCAGGCCTAAACAGATGTGCTGAAGTAGGCTTCTACCCCATAATCATTCTGTATACAGGAAAGTGCTTGATTGGTATCTTTTGACTGGACAATGGATATTACACACTATAAACAGTCTTTTGTTGTTTTACGAATTTTATGTTAACTCCAGGCTTCAATGGCATGTTGCAATTAAGCTTGCATCAGCATCAATTGAGTATATGGTGGAATAAAAATCTGTCTATTATTTAGCTTTCCAATAGTTGGCTAGATAACTGATGTTACTTTACCCTGCTTAATTGTCCAATGTTTAAACCATTGACTACTAACTGGTTAACTGCTTGAGTGGTTATTTGGATGACTGAAAGGGTTAGTGTCTGTTGGTTTAGAATGACTGACTGAATTTTTAATCATATTAATTCCCATGGATTAGGTTGAATCATAATCAGCATGCTTGCTCAAAATGTTGCACGATTTTGCGTGGTTCCATTAACAACATTAGCCTAACCATAAGATTAGACTTAGGCTCCTAATAAGATTTGCCTTTTGAAGCTCTAAAAAAATATGAACTGCCTTCTCACAACTTCAGAACAGAACTATATCTCTTCAATATACCCTCAATTCAGGTATCCCTCCAAGAAAGAAAAATTAATTAATTAAATCTTTTTTTGGTTTTACTAATTGGTTTAGACAATTCGTCAAACATTCTAATGCAATCACCTAAGTGTTTTTTTTAAGAATTTTTCCAATTAGTTTTTTTTATCTCCATTTAGATCACAATGTTACTAATGAAAATTTTAATGAATGATAACATCTTTTTTAGTAATTACATTATACAATCGATGTTTTAACAAAATATTTCTCTTAGATTGGGCATTGTTCTCTTCATGCATTATCCCAAGTTTAATCCAGTTGAAATTATTTTAGAATACCTTTAGTCTTTTTTTAAATTTAAGACAATGACTCTCTTGCTCAACTGCAACTGAAGAGAAAAACAACCATTAAACTCTCGATCTTGAAATTATTTTTACCTTATTTTTAAATAGTAATATTTAAAATTTTCCTTTTTACATTTTGTAAACACTCAAAAAAAAAAAAATACATAATCACAATTTGTTAAATAAATGCCATTTTCTTTAACTAACAAAAAAATTTAAAATTATAAACACATTTTGGCATTTCTTTTTCTTTAAAATAAAAAATAAAAACAAAAATTCAAAATTACAAATACATATTTCTAAGCCCTTAAATATTGGCTTTAATCATATGTGTGTGTGAATTTATATTATAGCCACAGCTCTCTCTCTCTCTCTCTCTCTCTCTCTCTCTCTCTCTCTCTCTCTCTTTCTCTCTTAATTTATATTATAGCCACTCTCTCTCTCTCTCTCTCTCTCTCTCTCTCTCTCTCTCTCTCTCTCTCTCTTTCTCTCTTAATTTATAACATGTTTGATTATATACATAGTGTACACCCCACCCATTAATGGCTTTTTTACATATTTTTGGCCATTAATTTATTTAACATTATCTTGTACTTGGCCACATCAAACATGCCTGGAACTATATATATATATATATATATATATATATATTGTACCAGTCAGAAAAACACCACCTCAACTGCAAGTCGGATCCAAACTCAGGTGGTTCAAACTGAATTCAAACTCAACCCAGCAGCTCAGATTAGTAGAAATCGATGGCACAGTGCTGTGTTCCAAGAAACTAGCTCAATGATTGGTGAGGATTAAAGACCCCTGAACTGACACTAATATCAGATAATAAATTCTAAAGATAATTTTAAATCGAATCATATGTATATGTTCAGGTTGCCAATACAGACAGCGAGCATTAACATTAAATAATTATTGAATAAGAGAATTAAGAACTAAGAAACCAAGTGTGTTTAGAAAATATTTAATAATAATAGTTTGTTTTGTTTGAATTTTAAATAATGATTATATTAATTAATTCTAGTCCTTAAACAAAGTTTATAATTATAATAAGAGTGGCAGTCCTTATTAAATGCCAATGGTATTACGCAATATTTTAGAATTCTATGTCTATGCCCCCAACAAGAAAATAAAGGTATTCAGTTGCAAAAGAAATTATTATTCTAATTTTATTTCGACAAAATGTGAGATTTATTTTCACATTCACAAATCCATTCATGAAGAGCAAGATGCATATTTTAGGGCATAACTTTAATCTTTATTGGAAAACATTTACTTTGAGATAACTGAGAATTTGTTTGACTTTAATTGAAATCACTTTGTCATGAATTACGAGGATCAGAGTGGGCTTTACTGGAACAGAGAGACAATGGTGCTGATGAATTATGAGCTATAAAATGAAATTGAAAGACAATGGCTGGTTGATGATCTAAGTCCTATAGTGGCTTGCATTTCACAAGTCTTACTGCCCTTTAAGGAGAGGTGATTTAAAAGTAGTATGGCAGCTTGTATTTGACAAGTCTTATGCCCTTTAAGTAGATGGGGACACGGGAAAGCCAGGCCAAGTCATAACTACAAGCCTTTGGTGTTCCAAATATAACATGAGCAGAGGAAGAAGTGCTTTCTTTCTCGATAATTTAAAATAACAGAAATATTATCACCAACAAGCCTAATGGAGTGGAAGATTGCCCTACATCAGTAACATTGACTTGATAGTCACTGTTTGAAAAATAAAACCCAATTATAGAATGCTCTACATGATGACTTCATCAAATTAATTAAAGTCAAACAAGCTTTTAACTAAAACTATTTTAATGCATTTTAAAATTATATTCATCATGTCCTAAATATTGTGCCCCTTCTGAATATTAAAAGACAGTGAAAACAATCTGAAGTAGAATGTATTTAGCTGATTCCTTTATCGACCCTTTTTGCAAAAACATTTTAGATTATACATGAATAAATAAATATTGGTGAATACAAGAAAAAACATTTTAACATTATGTGGATATATAAACATTTGTAAATTAGATAGGAGCTGAGGACATTGGTGAGAAATGGAGCTAATAATTTATTATAAAAATAATAAACATTTAATAATTTCTTTCGACTTGATGATTGATAGAACTGTATAAATCTAGTTCTAATGGGTGAGATTGTTATCAGATTTAATATTATATTATTTGCGTGAGGCAAATGGAACAAAAGGGCTCATCGAGTCAAAGGATTATTGGCATATAATTAAAAATAAACAACATTAATAAATCACACAATAAATATATATAATATAGTAAATGAACCGCCAAGTAAGATAGGAGAAAGTTAAATTTAAAGACTAGAGATTGAGAGAATTTATATAATTTAAAATAGCATAAATAAAAGGATTTACACAGAGTATTACATTTATAGAATAAAAAGAGCTCTTAAAGGGAGTGTAAAGTAAAATTCAGAAACTGGCCAGAAAGTTTAAGGTTCATTATGGAAATATATTACCCATTTTTTCCGGGCTGGATTCTTAGTTTACATGTCTGGGTGAGGAAAACGTAGGCATGCATTTGGTTGATTACTTGAATGGTATTTTAATGAATTTTCATGATTTTAGCAGCATGATTGGTCTGGAAAAGATTCAGCAGCTTCATTGAAGATTTTTAGGGGACTTCAGGAACAATAGCCAGATTCCTGACATTTAGCCCCTTACCATGATAGGAACCCTATTTGAATTCATGATTTAAAATGCATAGAGTTTACTGCACTTCTCTACAGCAAAGATGGCTTCCTTCCCTCCAAACTTTTCAGAGCAATATATAATGTCCTCTGATGCCTTCAGGCTAGCACTTTTTTCATTATCAATGTTACAAAATTTTGGTTGTTTTTAAATACATTCCCTCGATAAGGCTTTCAAACTCATTAACTTGAATTCATTTTATAATTAGAAAATGAATTCTTAAAATCAGAAAATGATTTTAATTAGGAAATCCTTACATTTTAAATACTTATCTTTTTTTGTAATTAATAAAATTTTACCCATTGTTTTGGAAAGGCAGAATCTGAAAGCTTATCAAAAGAATGTAGCGTTTAATCATTAAAAATTTAACAAATTATTTAAAAATAAAATCAAACACGCAATGAAACTTTAGCACAATTATATATATTTAAATATTTACAAATATATATGCACAATCCATGCAGTTATAATATATATAAATCTATGAATAATTTTATCATGAATTTATTAATAGAATTGATCCATTTAAACCTTAAATTAGTTATTTGAATACACATTTATGAAATAAGTTTTTCTTTATGGAAATTAGTGTGGATTAAATGTATAAGGCCCCATTGCATCGGAAATTTAAGGTTAGTACTAGGGTTTGAAGTGGGCTTATGGCTAGATGTCATGAAGCTAGGATCGAACTCAGATCCGACTGCTTCAATATATATGATAAGTAATACTATATTGATATTGGTATTGTTCAAGTGTTAAATACTTTCCCAAATATACACTTATAAACATATCTAATCTTGAGCATTATCAGCTTTATTATCTAAATAATACATAGTTGGATTGCAGTTTGAAAGTTATAATTGATTATTTATTAGTCTCTTTTCAGATCAGGTTATATCCACCTGTTTGATGTGGATTATTTAAACATTTTGAATTAATAATTTCACTTTCTGTAATCAAGCTAGTGTCTATATAAACTTATTAGACCATAGATAAATATGGATCCCCATCTTTATTGTTAAAATGAAGTTCCCTTGGCAACATAGGTATACGTATATATTATATATGGTAAAGTTGTGTGAAGTAAAATAAATCGAATAATGGTTAAATTAAATGATTATATATTTTAAAATAATTATTTTTTGTGGATTTTCTCATTATCTCAAAACAATGTATCATAAATAATTTAGAAACAAACTATTTTGTTTTTTTTTAATTTATCAGATTATTAATTGTTTCATTTTCATTTACCATTGGCAAACTTCCTCCACTCACAACTTTGACGCCATCCATTTTAGATAAATGCAATAATGATTATTACTAATCATTATCCAAACTAGAGATTATCTCTAGCACAGATATAAACTTTAAACCTCAGTTAAAGATTAATATATCTGATTTTAACTGAAAGTTAATTTGTATTGTAACAAAAAGTATTAAATAAAAATTATTCGTCTTTTTTGAAAAACAAGATTATAGAGATAATAAGAAATCTATATAAACAGAGAAAAACTCTCCATACAGTATTGCCACCTGTGCTAAACAGATTTTGCTCTGTTTATCAACAATTAATGTACTAGTATAGGAAATGTGATCATGTGATAAGAAATCTATATAATAAGCACTTATAGTTATATTTAGTTATTTAATATAAAAAGTAACAAACATATAAATCTATAAAAATAACTGACAATATTTACATAGGAAGACCAAGTATATGAACTATTTAATAGAACAATTGTTTGATATGAATAAAAAATCGTCATCAGATAAAATGAATTATGTTTGTAAAGGCTTAAAAAACAATATCCTGTCAAAATTGATGCAATTTATATTCACACTCAAACTGTAAAATCAAATTAAATATGAAAAATCCTTCATGAAAGTAAGCATTAGCATTAGAAAGTAAATGTTATTGACTAAATACAAAGTATGCATGGATAAACAAGGTAGCTACAAAAATTGTCAAATGAATCTATTACTGATTACAATTGAAATTTGAGATCAAATTTCGCATATATAATAACATAATTTTTCCCAGGCTGATAAAATTTTCTGAAAATGAATTTCTTAAATATATTGAATTGATTTATTTTAATTAAACTTTTATTATTCAAGTAATTATAATTTGTGAACAAAATAGTTAATATTGCAAAAATAAAGTTCAAAATTGGAGTCAGATTATTTATTCATCTTTTTAATTTTGATAAATTACGTTAATTAAATTACATTAATATAATTTTATTAATGTGTTGGAAATAGTGATGGCAAATAATTGTTAAACATTTGTCAAGAAAGGGGAAGGATACTTTTTTCTTTATAAAATTATATACATTGTTATTTGTCTTAATTCACATTAATTTTATACGTGCTTACATGTTTTAAAAACCTAATTTTTAATGTTCAGATTGAATTAAGTAACCATGCAAATATATAAACATGAAGACATAAAAAAGTGATATGTGATATAAAACTTTTTTTTTCCTTTTCATCAGAGCTAAAGTTGGAATAAAAAACTTAAAATTGATTATTTTATTAAATAAACATTCAAAGATATTATTAATATTGACTATGAATTTTGGGCATTTGCACAAAAATCGATAACCTGATAGAGGCTAGGGTTCTATCATCATTTACAAAATTTTTGGACATTAAAATCAGTTCATTTCTCTTCAATTTGAGTTTAGGTTCACTATAATAAAAAAGTATTAATAAGGTTCTTAATAGTTTAATAATCTGGTTTTAAAGACAACAATGGCCAATTTATAACTTAAAATATCCTTCAGTCAATTTATTGTGCTTGTTATAATTAATCTCAGAAATAAAATAACTATAATTATCTCTTTTATGGAATAGAACTTTCAAATTAAACTCATCTAATTCCAATACTCCTAACAAATCAACTACATATTCAATACTCTCTTTATAAACAGCTACTAAGACTTATTATATATGACTAGAGAAATTGTGTGTGGTAAGTTGTATGATTTGAACTACAGATAATTGTCTAAAAAGTGCATTGAGCTACCTCTTCTAGGATCAAAGTTTTCCTGAAACTTTATACTGCATATAGTTTTGTCTGTCCTCATACCAAAAGCTGTTTATTTATACAAGTGTATAATTTAAATGTAATTGAGATTTGTAATAGAATGACATCCACAGATCTCTGTCAGATCAATAGAGAAGCATGCTAATTATAACGAGTTATTTTGCCTCATTCAATTCAGGTATGGAAAATGAATCTTTACTCTATTGGGTTGCTTTTTAGAATTCTTGTTATATTATCTTCTGGATATCTTAATAAATTATAAAATGCTAGAATGGAGCTAGGTGAAAGATTTTTAAGGGCTACTGCTGTTCAGTTATGGCAAAATTATTTCCTAAAGTAGTTTGAAAACTTGGTCATTTTCCCTTTTTACGCATTGCAATGGATTCTAAATTTGAACTATTATGATTACTTTTCTTTTTTATTAATCTCTTGATTAAATTTATTAATTCCTTAAGATTATAGGTATAAAACTTTTCTTTTGGGCAGATATTTAAAATTGGTCATATTTTGCTAAAGCGACTAATGATAATTATCTCATTGCTTACGAAAATGAATTCACATTTCTATGCAGTGAGACAATATTTGGATTTTCTCATGTAAATCCTGCTATTGTTAATCTACATTCTGACTAAGGTAAATTCTTTTGTTGCTTATATGTACTTTTTGCCAACTATTAGTCTTCTTTCTTCAGGTCTGACATATTTTCCTCATTTGATTTCATTAGGTTCCTTTTGAATATTGCCAACTCTATATTAGTTGACTATTTACAGATTATCAAAACCTATTATTTGTTTCTTTAAATAATTAGATATTTTGTTATTTTTGTAGCATTAATGTTACAATTGTCTTTAATCCTCTGAATTTTATTTTCAATAAGCATAACTATTACCTTTAATTATCACTAATTTATTGGGGATGTCTTTACTTTTCTTTAACATCTCTGATTCATATTGGTGAATTTAAAATGTATTTTTGCTTTCATTTTGAATGTTTTCCGTTTTGTTTTGGAAAAGTGTATTTTTCTTTTTATCGCCTTATATTCATTTTAGAAAGCTTTTTCTAATGGGTCTTTACCTATATTAATTTTAAGTGTTATATTTGTAAGATAAACTTGGACAATACTGAGCTTTTAAGATAAATAATCATGCTATGATGGATTACATATTTTGTTTCTAATCCATTTATTGTTATGACTATTGATCCACTTTAAGATGAATTATTTAATTCATTAGATATATGATCTCATCTTTTTTCTCTAGGTTATTTTTTTTGCTACATATTATAGTTTCTCTCTATCTTTAAAATTTCTATTTTTTTCTTAATTTTATGTACCTAATTTTTTATACGTATTAAAATGTTTCATTTATTTATAGACTTCTTCTGTCCAATTTTCTTAGATTTCCAGCTGCATATTTACATTTTATTTTATTTTCAGAGGCTACATTTTCCTTATTTCTATCTGTTTCATTGTTTGGCTTATTATTGAATTATATCTTCATAAACCCATTGCTGATTTTTTTATGATTCTTTTAACATACTCTTCTGCATGACATGTAAATATTACTTATATTACTTAACACATGCTTGTATATGTTTACAAATCATTTTCCCCTAATATATAACTTCTTCCTCTAAAGCCTCATTCCACTTTGACATGATTTTTCTTCTATGTCATGTCTATTCACTTTTTGTATTTGTCCATATTGTCTTTTAAACCATCTATTTCTACAGTCACTCATAACTGTGTAGCATTTCTGCCTTCATTTTCTTTTATATTTTATCTCAGCACAGGTTTTTTCTGCTTATTCAGTCATGTTTTTTAGAAATTATTTTGTTTTATCTATTGTGTACATTTTCAATGTTTGTAGTTGTTTTGTTTGCTTGGATAACTTACATTCATTTGCTTTCATATCATAGCTTTTATCTTATTTTAACTTACTTTACTATTTCATCTTTCATATGTTCTGTCTGTCACACATATCTTTAATTTGCTTTGACAGTTTTGACATTATTTATTCTATATATTTCACCAATTTTTGGAAATATGACATCTAAATTTTTTTTCATGCTTCATTTTTTTCTTTGGTTATTGCTGTCATACACTTTAGATGACTCTTTAAATAAAATTTTCCTATTATCTTTTTTTCAAAAGTACTCTTTGTATTTCCATGTTAATTCTGAAGTTTTTATCATCCTACCATTGTGTATTTCTAACTCACTTTTCATTTTATTATAACTAATGCAATATTTGACTTTTTATTTCCTATTATATATTCTTGATTATAATGATTTTTCATAATACAATTTTTTAAACAGAATTATTAAACAGGTCTTATCTAAAATAATAAACATAATCTGTAGCCAAGAATTCTCTCTCAATGGTCCTATACAACTTTAATAACTCTATATTATTATTCTGCTTTTATGTTTAATTAATATCTACTCTATTTTATTTTATATCATGTGTTTGTGTTTGTATACCAACTGAAAATAAAATATTTTGCATTGTTACCTATTCATATCATTATTTTTCTGTAACTGGCTTTCATTTAGCTATAAATTCTCTCATGGCTGTTAACTTTTTGTTGAGTTTCACACTAATGCACCACTTGAATAAAATAATTTATGAAAAAATGCACACACATATTTTTATGTTTATTTATATACAAATTATGGACAGTATAATCAATTATGATCCTTTTTTTTTTTTGCACTTCAACTTAATAAAAGTTATTTTTGTTTATATTAGTTTTAAACCACTAAACATCACATGAACACCTTTCTTTTTGCTTAAAAAAGTTGTTTCCACAGAAACTAAACTCTCCATACAGTTAACACCACTCAGGACAAGCCAGAGTAATCAATGGATGCAAGAAGGTTTGTGCATAAAATCCTACCTAGCGCCTATTCATCCAGTATCCCCAGACAAGTTTTTTGCTTGTGGCTTTCATCAATGAGAAGCCTTAATCTATTAATATTGGATGAGTAGGCACTAAATAGAGATTTTATGCACAAATATTATTGCATCTATTGATTGCTTTAGCTTACACTAAGTGGCACTACTGTACGGAGTGTTTAGCCTTTATGTATTAGATTTACAAAGTATTATGAAGTTATAATAGACATTTCTGCATGAGTTTAACATTTAATATTATACTGTTTAAATGATTTTTTTGTTCTTAAATAATTTATTTTCAGGTTTAAATACTGCATTCCTTACTTTAATAATAATTATCTTCTGACCTCTAATGCAATTCTAACAATATTGTAAGCATCTAAAAATATTGTAATCATATTACATAAACTATGTTAAATTTGACTTACATGCATATAAGCTCATAATTTTGAAGTACACTGTTTCAGAAAGAATTTTCTCCAATTTTTTTTTTTTTGCAAATTCTGGCATTAATATCATAATTTCTTAATTATAAGATTACATTCACTTAATCTATATAATTAATTATGTCCCAATCATTATCTTAACTATATCACCCATATTGTATAACACAATTGAAAGATATGATAGTCAAAATATCTATTTAGGTATAGTGAATTAATAAAAACAGTAAATTGTAGATATGTTCCATCATCAAACAACATTCATAAAATATAATCAAACAAAGCAATTATTGATACTTTGTCAAAATGCAATCCATGTAAAGTGATAATTCAAATCATTTTTATGATGCATATGTAGCCAGATTATGATAACTGCATAGAACAAAATATAAATTATTTTATTTATAATATTGTATTTATAACTTTAATAATTCAAACATCTCGATCAATCTTATTATACTGAGTTATATTACCTGCCCACAAAATACAAGTAAAAATAAATCTTCCATCAATTGTTTTATTAACTCATATAACTGGACATGTTCATCAGTAAATTTATTTAATGACAGTTAATGATAAATATGATTCCATAATATAAATGCATATCTAAAGTTGCACTTAACATTTTAAATCACTCTGCTAGTATTCAACTATAATTAATCCAACCTGCATTCCTACTAACGATAAAATATAAATTAGTTATTTTCTGGAAATATTAATCAAAATCAATTTTATTTACTCATTATTATTTTTAATTGACATGGGATTATAAAAGCTTCACAAATCCAAATATCACTTGAGCATTCTCAAATTAATAACTCATAATATTTTTATCTTTATATTAATTCACTTCCATAATCATATACATAATTGTATCAGATTTTACTCAAACACAAATTCACACACTATTGTTAAATAAATTTTATTTTAATAAGTGGGAAATCTATTTAATCATAACTTATTGTTAATTCACAAATAAAGAACTTTTATATTATCATCAATTTAGCAAGCTTATTTTTATTTAAATTATTATTATTATTTCTATTTAAGTATAAAATAATAATCATACATGTCATTAAAAATAAATTTCAACTAAAAATTCAAAAAGAAAACATATAAAATAATGTAGTTTTTTTTTACAGAAGTTGATCAATCTTAACACAAAATTATTTTTTTTTCTTTTTACCATGACTGATTATCTTTCAGTCACATTTAACTGATAACATAATATCCAATCCAATATTTTAAAATGATTTTTGTCATATTTAAAGAGAATGATGTTATTGCATAAATTTATGATTATATAATTATTTTTAAATAAGTATGTATAAAAATTATAGATAAATAAATTAAAGTAATCTTTGAATATCCATAAATTTTGTCTTTATATTCTGAGTATTGAAGTATTATTAATAATTTGATATTCCTTGCACAAGGTATGATACATGATAAAAGTTGCAGTCTTCTGCATTTTTTTTTACTTTGATAAATCATTTTAGTTGGTTTGGTGACAACTAAGAGTAGGTAGTCAGCAAAGCAATGCTTAGAACATTATTTTAGAGCTGATGCAGATAATCTGAAAAACTCAGAATCTAGGTGTTTTTATTTATTCATTAATAGCTTCTTTTTTTATCACATATTTTAATTAGCATTGAGGTTTCACTAATAATTTATAGTATCTAAAGTGTGACTTCTTTTTCATACTATCTCTATCACAAACATAATATTCAGAAAAAAATAATTTAGTATATTAGAGTCCAGATCTTTAAATAGGATGAATGAATATCACTTCTTAAGAAAGTACATAACCAAAATGAAATAATAATAATACAAAAGTGGTATCTCAAGACTACCTCTCTATTATTATTATTATTATTATTATTATTATTATTATTATTATTATTATTATTATTATTATTATTATTATTATTATTATTATTATTATTATTATTATTATTATTATTATTATTATTATTATTATTATTATTATTATTATTATTATTATTATTATTATTATTATTATTATTATTATTATTATTATTATTATTATTATTATTATTATTATTATTATTATTATTATTATTATTATTATTATTATTATTATTATTATTATTATTATTATTATTATTATTATTATTATTATTATTATTATTATTATTATTATTATTATTATTATTATTATTATTATTATTATTATTATTATTATTATTATTATTATTATTATTATTATTATTATTATTATTATTATTATTATTATTATTATTATTATTATTATTATTATTATTATTATTATTATTATTATTATTATTATTATTATTATTATTATTATTATTATTTATTGTATATAGAATTAAAAAAAATAAGTCTAGGTTATTTATTACCTTCACATACAAATTTGTTTTAAATCTACTTAATTAATTGTCTTTTTAAAAAATAATAATAATAATTTAAGTCAATCTGATAATGACTAAAAATTGCAAAATATTTTTTATTCAACCAGTAAAAAATTCCTTGCAAAAAAAAATGTTTTAGAACTAAATTTATTTTTTTATGTCAAATGAATGTTGTTTTAAACTTCATGTAAATGTGTAAGTAAGTAATAAATTAGATTTTAAATGATTATTGTTAGGTTCAATTGAAATTATATTTATGTTCAAATAATTCTCTAAATATCTATCTTTTTAACAACTTTATACTTCCCTGAACTCTTTCTTCTGTCTGATTTTGGTGATTAGAACTGTCAATTAAGTATCTATTTCATAATATATATATATGACAATATTTCCAGTGCATATCACTATTTGAAATAAATACTGAATATCAAATTATCTCAAACGTTAATAAATTTTCAGCTACGCCTTCTGTGAAATAAAGATTTAGAGCCTGCATTTAAAACAACTCATTAATAAGCGTACCTTTTTGAATTAGCTGTTTTAAGATGCAGGCTCTAAATATTTATTTGACAGAGGGCGTTGTTGACTATTTCTTATCGTTTGATGTGATTTAATATAATATATATGCCAAGTCCTTAATTACAATAATAATCTTTTCAGTGAAAAAATACTTGTTAAACATTTTTATTCGATTAAAAGTAATTACATGTAATTTAACTTATAAAATAGATTTAACAGAGTTCGATTTTTTTTTTTATGTTAGAGCTACTTTTTTATCTTTAAACACTTCACCTTTTTCTACTTATTGATAAAAATTTATTTATAATTAGTCTCATACTTCAATTTTAAATTTAAACTATTGAAGAAAAAAAATGTTCAGCCATACCTCTATAGATTAGCAAAATTGATGTTTCACTTCAAATAATTACGCATTATTTGTATTTGTGTATGCACATTACAAATATTTAGTTTACAAGTTAATAACATATTTTAACAACAAGTATAAAAATATGTATTAATTATAATTCTTAACTCAGAAAATCTACTTTATGAATTACTGATATTGACTTTAAATTTAATAACTCTAAACATATCTCTAATATTTATGGTCTCTGTCTTTCTTATTCATATATATATATATATATATTAATAATTCAAACAAATATATTTAACACAGTATTCAAAATTAAATAATATATTCTTTACCAGAAGTACTTTCAATTGTTTCACTGACAATCTTTATCAACTGTTAATACAAACGTACAAAAAATAAAAACTTGCATTACCCATCATTCAATCTATTCAAATTTCCCACAATTCTGTTGTCTTTAATTGTGGGAAATTTGAATAGATTGAATGATGGGTAATGCAAGTTTTTATTTTTTGTACGTTTGTATTAACAGTTGATAAAGATTGTCAGTGAAACAATTGAAAGTACTTCTGGTAAAGAATATATTATTTAATTTTGAATACTGTGTTAAATATATTTGTTTGAATTATTATTATATAATTTAAAAATACAGACATTTAATGGTTGTAGTTATATATATATATATATATAAATTAAATTTATTTTTAGACATATAGACATAATAGTTGAGCATAAAAATCACTACTTTTTTATGTAGATAATTTTGATGAATCATATGTAGACTTATGCTCTTTTATTTTTTAACAAATTAAAATGTACTAGTTTAGAATGCACTCTCCATAATTTTGGTTTTTATGAAGAGTAAACTAATGCTGACACAACCAAGCTCTAAAAGATGTCAGATAACACCCTACATCATTCATAAAACTATGTTCCATTACTTTGTTCAATACATTTATAAAATTGAATTTGTCGTCAGAAAAAACCCACAACTGGCATGGGAATAAATGTAATCACATGACCAGAAATCCAAATAACACTCAAAATCAAATGTTAAAAATATTAGTAATAAAAAATTATTCAAAAAACAAATATCAAAATTGAATATTTAGGAATTATTAATAATTAGGAAACAACAAGAAAAAATTAGCATGGAAAAACATTAGAAACAATACTAAAATATTTTAGTTTTAAAATATGGGATATCTAAAAACAATATTTTTCAAATTTTAGCAATTATGAAATGATCAAAAAATATTGCATAATCATGTGTCCAAAAACAACAAATAATATGACTCTCAAAATCAAATATCAAAAATATTAGTAATTAGGAAATGTCCCCCAAAATTAGTGTAATAAAAAGATTAAAACAAAACAAACTTTTAAAATCACAATTCAAATACATGGTATCAAAATAAATTTCTAAATCAAGGATAATAAAAATACTAGAACAATCACCAAAACATAAATTTTGTCAATAGAGGGAGTTGAACTCAAGATTTTTCAGTCTATTTATCCTCCATTCTGTCTCAAGCAACCGATACCCATAACCACATGCATAAAAAAATACATGATCCCCAAAATACATATTTTGTGCAGCCAGAACTCATCAGTTAGGTAGATTATAACCTCCCACATATAGAAACAAACAGTATTTTATTAAAACAGAAATTCCTTAAACTTTAGTGGATAGGCTTCAGTCTTTTCACCCATGCATTTATTTAAATGCCCATTTCATTGAAAACCAATGATGGAACACTCAAAGCTCTTGTTGAATTTGATATTATAGAACCCATTACATCAATCTAATCTCACATATCATGAGACCTTACTTATTCATATATAGTAGTAAGAGAGGGATGGACTGAATTATACTAAGATATAATCTATTTCCCAAGCAAAATTTAATTCTAAGGTAATGTGTAATTTTTTTGTTCTGAATATTTCTTATCTTTGTAAATAGAGAGATTTGAACTCAGGATTTTTTAGTATATTAATTCTTCACTTTATCTCTAGCAATTGATACACATGACCACACCCAGGCAAAAAAGATATATAAACTTCAAGGGTGTGATCATGTGTATCACTTGCTTAAGATAGAGTAGACAATGAATAGACTGAAAAAAATTCTCAGTTTAAATCCTTCTATTTACATATATAAGAAGCATTCAGTATAAGAAAATCACATACTGTCTTAGAAACACAAAATTAGCAAATAATATTTGACAAAATAAACAGTGATTTACATGGAAAAATATATAAAACATAATTTGAAAATTACTAAACTAACCTATAAAAAAATAAAACGTGCTTTTGTGACAGAATAAAATTTTATATTTCATCAAAACTATTTTGTGAAATGGTATATAAATAGTATGTCACATGTGATTATTAAATATTAGCATCAAAACATTGCAGATATTTCCTAAAGTGCAAATAAAATAAGGAAGAATTTATGCAGGACAAAAGAAATGTGGGGATAGGAAATTTCAAAAACAATTGTTTAGCAAATAATATTTAGGCAAAAAATAATCAAATTAAGGACACATAAGCTGTACATAATAAATACTTTTAATAAAATCTATTTATTGCTGAAGTATGTGGTTACATAGTTTATATTCCTTATTACATATATAATATTATACTTTAATTTGTAGGGAGTTAATATTACACATCTACATGCATATATATATATATATATATATGCATGTAGATGTGTATATATATATATATATATATATATGTTATGTATATCAGAGTCAAAGAGAATTATTTATAATAAGTGAAGAATTAATTAGAATATGAGATCTGTTGCTGAATTTAGACTGGTTTTAGGGATAGTGTTTAATTTTCAAAACCGCAAAAGCATATTACACATAAATAAAAATAAATCACAAACAATATATTAAAATTTGACCAAATATCATCAAAAATACTAATAATTAGAAAAGAGGCCAAAAGAAAAATATATAGTTTAATCTCATGACCAAAATAATGAAATAACTCAAGAAGACAAATGTTAAAAATATTAATTAAAAAACAGCTATATATGGGGAGATTTAGTATAAACACGTGACCAACTAACTCCTCTTGTATCTCCAAAAATCAATTCTAAAAACAGTGATTAGGAAATTACCAAAATAATTAGCGCGATTACATGATTATTTTTTTAAAAAAGAAATCAAGAATTATTCATGTTATAAAATAACAATTTTAAACTATTTTACTTTTAAAATGTAGTGGGAAAACATAAACATATGTTAGTCTAACATAAATGTAGCAACTGAAAAAAGATAGCATAAACTAACACAAAAAAGAATGTCATTAAATTATAATTAAATATTACAATTAACAAAAGAGCAATATATCAAGAGTCATCAAAAGTTTAATTTAAGAATATATTAAAATTCTAAGATATAATAGCAAAATGAAAAAAAAGTGCCAATGAATTCAATTATGGAAAAATATGTCCTGAAACAAAAGTATTTTAACTATACAATTAATAAGCATCAGCTTTTATGTCATCAGATGTTTGAGAGAAATATTAATAACGAATTAAGTTATGATATATAAATATTAAAATTAATAAATAAAATTATAAAAACATATTACAAATGATTAAAAATTAAATTAATAAACTATCATTAAAAATAAAATGAATTTTATATTATCTCAATTCATTGGCATTATTTGGTCATTCAAATGGACTTACATTTAACATTTTACTTTTTTAGAATGGTAAAAAAAAATTGACTAAAAAATTAAAACAACCTTTTTAAAATATTTAAAATCTTAAAGTAACATGAAAGTTGGTGCCAATTTAGTATGTGCTCATGACCACCATTTTGAATTACAAGAACTGCCCAAAGTCATGCTGGCACAACTAACCGATAAATGACATCAATCAAAATGACCATCTTCATAAAAAAAAAAAAAAACAATCCAAAAAACCCAATTTTTTTTTTAAAAAAAAAATATCCAATGTTCATAGTTATAGGAAATGTAATCATGTGATTAAAATATTAAAGCACAAAATTAACCATTTTTATCAAAAAAAAAAAAAATCCCAAAACACAATTTGCGTGGTTCAAAATTGTCATCGCAGCCGCCATGCAAGCAAGTAGTTGGTTGCAGACGGGTGTGGGTTCGCGTCCCGGCAGATGCTATGACATATGAAAAAAAATTGTCATTTTCCTCAAAAATTATATAAAAAAAACAATCATGTGATTAAAATATTAAAACACAAAATGCCATTTTCATCCCTATAATAATTATGTGGAAAATACTTTGTGTTGATTATTTTTGATCAGTATATAGATATAATATTACCAGTAAGTACCCAACCAGGAGGGAATAGAAATATTTTTTTCAGGATTACCTTTATTCTATGAGTCGTTTCAATTGCTTGATAC
This sequence comes from Epiperipatus broadwayi, assembly GCA_028023455.1. NCBI lineage: Eukaryota > Metazoa > Onychophora > Udeonychophora > Euonychophora > Peripatidae > Epiperipatus > Epiperipatus broadwayi. The sequence goes on from JAQFVV010012701.1 coordinate 112,380, forward strand.
CTAAATGTAAAGTTGTAAAAAATAACAATGTTTTGTCCATCAAACAAATTAAACTGATTATATATATATATATAAAATATACAAACCATTATACAATTACAAATATCCAGTAACGCCCTCTGTTTAAAGATACTGGATATTTGTAATTGTATAATGGTTTGTATATTTTCTATAATTATTTCAGTTAGTGTTAACAGTAACTTTCTTTTCATATATATATATGTTTATTGTTAATTGAGTTTTTTTATGAAGTGTTAACAGTAACTTTCTTTTCATATATATATATGTTTATTGTTAATTGAGTTTTTTTTTTTAATTTGATGTCATCGTTTTGTTTGTAAATTATAATAGTAAAGACTTGCAAATGTTTTTTGGAAATTTGTTTTTATATTTATTTTATTTTAATTTTTACTAATTGTTTCTATTTTTATTTTTGATATAACAGTGATATTAATATATCTAGATATTTGTTTTTCTGTTGATACTTGTCAGACTTTCTCTCTATCTGTCTATAGTTATCTATTTGTACATAATCTCACCTGACTATGTTTATCACAATCTATCTATTTATTTATGAGGATATCTATATATTAATTTATTTATACATCCAATAATCCATTTAACTATCTAACCACTCAAATATTCTGTATCATTTTTTTCTACTTACCTATCTATCTATCTTCCTTTATGTTTATACATCTATCTTGTTTATACCTATCTACTTTATTTATGCATCCCATCATACATTTAACAATATAGCAATTCACTCATTTTATGTATCTATTTATCTGTCTACTGATAGTTCTGCCATCATCCCTATGTAACTATCTATTTCTATATGATTAACTATATATCTACTTATATGGTTGCCTATTTATTTATTTATTTATCTCTACAATAATCAAACTCCATAGATAAATCAAATCTCATAGGAGACAGGCAACTAGATAATCATATAGATATATATATATATATATATATATATATATATATATATATATATATATATATATATATATATATATATATATATATATATACAGAGAAAAAGTAGGCATGTATGTAGATAAATAGGTGTCTAATAAAAAAATGAATGAATGGGTGCCTTAATAGTGAAGTAAATTGAATTCTTGGCTGGATAAATAATTTGATACATAGAAAAGGTGAGAGATGGGTATGTAGATATAGATAAGCAGATGATTCAGTTGATGGATCAATAATAAATAAGTACATAGATACATAGAATGATAGATTAATTGATAAATGAGTAATAATTAGATAGATTGTCCATATGTATTTATCCATCTGGATAAATACATATAGACAGAGTTAAATACATAAATTGAAAAATTTAAAGATAAGTAAATAGATAGATAAATAAATAGACAAATATGTAGATAGATGGATACATCATCAAACATGAATAAGAAAATAAAATAAATTGATACTTGAGTAGATTGTTGAATGATTTGATAACTAAGTGCAGAAGTAGAGATATGGATAGAATGAAACATGGCTAAAACAATAGCTGCACAATTAAATGAATGATAGTAAAAATACATAGAGAGATGAGTGGAAAGATAGATAGAAAGACATAGAGATAAATTCATTAATCAATAGTTAAAAAACAGACTTGAAAAGGAGAGTGAAATGGGTGAATTTGTATAAAGAGATGAATAGATGAATGAGTGGATGGATAAATAGATAGATAAATTGATGCATATAAGTAGAGAAATAAATGGATAGATAGATAGTTATATAGATAAATAGAAAGTCATATAGATATATAGATAAATAGAAAGTTAAGCATATAAGAAAGATAAATTAGCATTTAGGTAGATAGCTAAATAGACAAAGAAATAGATAGATGAGGGATAGATGGGTGGTTAAATAGTTAAAGAGGTGATTGGAAGCATAAGTAAATAGACAAATAGGAAAAACAAATAAATATATACACAGACAGATATAGATAGCAATGTAGATAAATAAATATTTAGAGAGAGATAAATATTTAGGTAGATAGGTAGAGAGTCATATAGATAAGAGATGGATTAATAGATGGTTAAATGAATTGTTTGGTTTATATTAAAAACCAAATAGATAGATAGATATATAGATAAATAGATAGATAGATAGATAGATAGATAGATAGATAGATAGATAGATAGATAGATAGATAGATAGATAGATAGATAGATAGATAGATAGATAGATAGATAGATAGATAGATAGATAGATAGATAGATAGATAGATAGATAGATAGATAGATAGATAGATAGATAGATAGATAGATAGATAGATAGATAGATAGATAGATAGATAGATAGATAGATAGATAGATAGATAGATAGATAGATAGATAGATAGATAGATAGATAGATAGATAGATAGATAGATAGATAGATAGATAGATAGATAGATAGATAGATAGATAGATAGATAGATAGATAGATAGACAGACAGACAGACAGACAGACAGACAGACAGACAGACAGACAGATAGATAGATAGATAGACAGACAGACAGACAGATAGATAGATAGATAGATAGATAGATAGATAGATAGATAGATAGATAGATAGATAGATAGATAGATAAACATATAAAACAACACAGACGGATAAATAAGGCATTTAGGTTGGTAGATAGAGAAATAAATATATAAGGGATCAATATGTGGATAGATAATTAGATGGATAGTTGGATGTAAAAGTACATAGACAAGTGGAAAACAAATAAATATATATATAAACAGATAGATAGAAATATAGATAGATAGATAGATGAAAATTTAGGTCAATAATTAAGCAAAATAGATTGCAAATGGATGTATTGCTAGATAGTTAAATGTATAAATAAATAGGTAGCTAAAACCCACACAGTAAGATAAATATAAAAAAAAAAAACAGATAGATAGGTAGATAGTATATAAATAGATAAAAAATGGGGAATTGACTGGATAGTTATATAGATTTTTAGATGCATAAATAAATTGATATGTAGAAAGCTATATAAACAGATAGTCATATATACAAATAAGTATATCGAGGAACAGATATATTTATGTATAGATAGATGGAGAGAAAGGCTGACTGATAAATAGAAAGGCAGATATCTAGATAGTTAAATAGATGATCAGAAGTTGATATTAGTGATGTTTTGCCATTATATCAAAAAATAAAAACCAATTTGCAGTTATTAAAATAAAATAAAATTTCCAAAAAACTTTAAGAGATGTTTATTAGTATTACTCACAAAAAAAAATATGTCATCAAATTAAAAAAAGAAACAACAACTTCATTTATAAATAAATAACATTTATAGATTTAAAAAAAACTTAATTTAATTTAATTTTGTTTAATGAACAAAACATGGTTATTTTTTCTCACTTTATACTTAAGTGTCAAATCTTTTGTAATGCCGCATGTGATGAGGACAATTCTGAAAATAATATCTTTAGGCTTCCCTGCTTGGATATTTACTCATAATATTACACCTATACACTGATCAAAATATTACCACATAATTAGTATAGGGATTTTATTCATGCAGTATTTTGTATTGCTTTAAGATTTTTAACATTTTAAAAAGTTTCTTTTAATTTTTTAATTGAATATATTGTACTTTGACAATAGAAGAATACCCCCTAGAAGACAGGACTAGTCCCTAAATTGGGCTATACTATGACTTTATCTAAGTCCCTAAATTGGGCTATACTATGACTTTATCTAGGTACAATTTCATACTCTTATTATTTTTAAACTATGTTTAATTAATATTAGCAATTGTGAGACTCACTTATCCTATTAAAAAGATTACATACCCTTTAGCATTAAACGACTACCAAAGTATTTGTTCAATGGCATAAGAGTACTAAGACACTTCTCCTTATTAAAAATATAAATATTCCCATGACTAACAATAATACTTCAATGAATATAATAAAGTATCTGTAATTATAAAATTTAAGTTTACCTAATTAATTAGTTATATTATCATTCTATTATATATTGATGTTTTATTATTATTTCATTTATAAGATTATAATTAATAATATTATAATAAGTCATGTATTTATGGTTTTGACTTCAATTTTAATAATGTAAAAATATATTGCAAATTGAAAAAAATAACAATAAAAGGAAAATAAAGAAAGCTATGCTAATATACTAATACAAACATGACTTAATTAGCAGGCAAACAGAAAACACTAAAATCATGGAATTGTGGGAAGATTAGCCTTTCAAAGTGGTAGTTGTTTTTTTCATATGTTAAATGCATTGACTGGGAAGCTAACCCAGGCCAGCTACTTGGAAGGCAGCTATGCTAACCACTAGGTCACCAATTCTTGACCTCAAAGTGTTAGTTGACAAAATTACTAGATAATCAAAGTGCTGCTTCTAAGTGGATAAAATTTTTAATTATCTAGTTACTGTATTTATAAATATTTAATTATATAATTATGTATATTGCTTTGAAAAAATACAGCCATCTAATATGAATACTCCATCAATTATATTTGATCATAATAAAACATGTAATTATGGTTTTAAATTTAATAATAGAGATATAAAAATTATTCAAATTGAAAGGGGTAGTGAAAAACGTAAAATTAAAAAGGCAATGATGATATCTAGGAATAGAGGTGGTTTAATGAATAGACAATCGGCTAATATAAAGACAACAGAATGGTGGGAAATTTGAATGGATTGAATGATGGGTAATGCAAGTTTTTATTTTTTGTACGTTTGTATTAACAGTTGATAACGATTGTTAGTGAAACAATTGAAAGTTCTTCTTATTTAATTTTGAATACTGTGTTAAATATATTTGTTTGAATTATTATTATATGATTTAAAAATACAGACATTTAATGGTTGTAGTTATATATATATATATATAATAAAGAGTCATATGTCATATATATATATATATAATAATAAGTCAGATGTCACATGACTTATATATAGCTTGCATTTACCAATATGTAAAATTAAGAGCATGCTAATGAGCTCTAAACAAGCTTTTTTTAATTATTTTTTATTATGATAAATGCTACTACAAGAGAAGGCATTAAAATCATCTTTATCTTAGATTGTAGTAGCATTTATCATAATAAAAAAAATTAAAAAAGCTTGTTTAGAGATCATTAGCATGCTCTTAATTTTACATATTGGTAAATAAATGCAAGCTATATATAAGTCATGTAACATCTGACTTTTTATTATTACTATTATTATTTTACTGTTGGGGCTTTGGCTAAAGTAAATGGTTAAGCCTATTATATATGGAGTATCTGAATTAAGTTCAGGCCCATATGATTTTTTTAGTTGGAGAACTGACTTTAAAGAAATGCAGATGTCTAAAAGTTTCAGATCCTCTTCTTGACAATTAACTTTTAGATAAATGCTTAGCTTGATTTGTTTTTTTGTTTTTTTAATCTAGTGTCCCAACTCCTCACTGAAGAGACCCATAGGTCAAAACTAGTCTGGGGATGGGGAAAATCTAAGATAAAGATGATTTGAATGCCTTCTCTTATAGTAGCATTTATCATAATATAAAAAAAAATAAAAAAGCTTGTTTAGAGCTCATTAGCATGTTCTTAAAGATGAATTAAATATAAAATGATACAATAAGTTGTTTAAAAGATAATATTATTTTTTATTTATTCTATTTAAAAGATACTATAATGGTAGAATAGTTTAATTATAGCAATACAAATTTTATATTATAGGTTTAAAAGTAATTATATTTTTAAAATATTATTTAAATGATAGTTAATTTAACTGTTTCAAATTTTGAGGTGTTAGAGATGCGCTTCAGTTTTTTTAAATTTGTGTTTTCACCCTCTATTGAAAATTTTGTGAAGTTTTTTTTTTACAGTTTTAAAATTCAAGTATATTTATTTTCCAGTATTTTAAATACAAAATATTAAAAGATGGCAGGAAAAATTGAATAGGCAGTCCAAAAAAGGATCCCAAGCTCCACCGAAAATGGATAACCATTATATATTTCACAATCTCAAAACTTGTGTGCTTACTTCAAGAAAAAATTATGATGGTTGAGAAAGTATTATGATGGTCTCAAAACTTCATTTTTTGGAAAGTTTATAATTGTATTGGTATCATAATTATATAATAATTATTAAAAATAAAAAGTAAATGTTATTACATATTCATTTTTTTACAGAAATGTTTTATTTTTAAATATAAAAGCATATTTTCTTCTAAATATTGTAACTATAGAGATTATGGTCATGGAAAACATAGCTGTCTTCAAAATAAGTTCATTTACCTGTATGGTATTATATTTGGCAATATCATAAAAATTATGAAAAAATTTTAAGCTTTTAAAGCGTAAATTGATTGATTTAGTAATTATTAAAAAATGTTGTTCAGATTTTTAAATCAAACATGAAACAATGAAGACTTTGTTCATTTTATAAATTGATTTGGCTCCTCTTGAAATATGATGATGTTATTACATTTTGTTTTGAATAAATATATATTTTTAAATAATTCCAGAAAACAAATGTGATTTTTTAACATTTATTTAATTTTTAAACAAAAAATATCTATTGAATGTGGTCAAATTGATTACCTTCTGCTAAATAATAAGGGTTTAATAACAAATAAAAGTTGAAAGCTTCAATCTAGTGAGAACAAAAAAAGCTGTCAGAAAATTAGTACAATGAGAGATTTAATATTAGTGTGAAATATGCTGAAAGTATCACACAGTTAGAAGTGATTCTGTGAATATATAATCTTACAAAAAGTTAGGGGAAAAAAACTCAAATTTTAGCTTGTTAAAAAAAGGTTAATACATAATAAAGTGTAACAAATTTTTAAGTCAAGAAATAATATTAATAAAGTAATGAATAAAATTATTATCATTTTATTTAAATGTAATATTTTATTTTAAGTCAATTTCAGGTTATTTAAATATTAAACAAAATTGTTTTAATGAGAATATTTAATTTTTTTAGATAAAAATATTTAATATTTAAAGTATCAAATAATTTTATAATATTTAATAACTGATTATTCATAGTTTTAAACTTAATTTTAAAGGTGATGTAGATGTGATTATTTAAATCAGTAGATTTGTACAAGCAATATTTACCAATGAAATCATGGCATCAAGACACATATAAAAAGAGATGTCGAAGCCAATCTAGACAGTTTAGTGATTTAAAGATTTTCAGTGATACAAACATTTACAGATTTGGATTAAGACAGATTTACTTTGAAATTTATAACAGTATTTGTTTTATATTGTGACAGTAGTAATTTCTTTTAAAATATTATTTTATTTAAAAGTTTTTTAAAAAGTATAATTGAAATAATTATTTAAATAATGATTCACTAAACACCAAATTCCCCTGTCAGTCTATTTTTACTTGAAACTTAGCTTTGGAGCTCAATAATTCTATGGAATGTGATAATAGTTACTTAAATATTGGAATATCAAGAAAGATACTGCAACAAGATTGGAGAAAATTTATGTGAGAACTTTGTAATTTTTATAAATAGTATGCCTGAATGAGTAAATATTTATTTGAAATGACTTTATCATGTTGTAATACAGTTAATTTCTTAATGTTAATTAAGAGAAATTGAATATTTATTAAAAATCCTTATCATAGTATTAATTATTGAAGAAAGACGGAAATTAAGACTCTGCATCTTAGTTTAAAAACTGAATTTAAAATGTTTTATGATATGATGAATCTCTGTTTTATTATATATTTGATAGTAATAATTCACATTTAATTTGTCTTTAAAGTAATCAAAATGGGTTTATGTTTTAAGAATTATGTATCTAAAGATATTTTGAAAGTCTTTTATCCTTTTAAAAGGACTTGCTATTGATCAAATCAATAAATAAAATTATATATACTTCTAAAAATATTTTTTCCTGGAAATAATGAATTGTGATACATATTTTTTAAAGATTGAAATATCAGTTAATAGTTTCTTTGAATAATATAGCTGTTTCTTTACCTGGAATAGAAAAATATTTAGTGAAAATATATACATTTTAACAGAATAAAAATCATAATTTTTTTACAGAAAAAGTATTTATTTTAATTCATAAACTTTATGTATTCTGGTAAGCATATTAAATAAAAAAACACTATATTATATTAATACTTGTATTAATGGTTTTGACTGCTGGAAAATTCAATTGTTACTTATATCATATTTGTTGCAATATATCTGCTATACACAATGGCCGAAACATATGTAAGAAAATATTTCATAAAATGGATCTTCAATTATTATTCTATGAAGATATTAAATACCTGGATAAAAATTTTCAGAAAGGACAGAAATAAACATTTTGTCCTTTGGGGATCATTAATATTCTTTTTTGATTTTAATGGACTTTATTACTATTATTTGTACAGTAAGCTGTCTAACTGTATCTAGGCAATGGTGCAAGATTCCTGACAAGCAATTCAACTTATGAACAGGAGGAGAGGAAAAAAATATTTACAAAATTTTAAAACTTGATCATTTTATTAATATTTAGAATATTACACTTTTTTATTTTGAATCTAACCATTTGTTATATTTTAAATTTAATCTTAAAACAGATTATTTTTTTTATTATTAGAATGTTAAATAATAAAAATGAGCATTTAGAAAGTAATTTTCTGAACAAGGCAAACTATAAACATAACTGTTTTTTGAACATATGATCCAATAAGCAGATTGCCATAATGATCTTAATAAAGGCTGAGATCATTGGTAATTTGTTTTTATTATTTAGATTATATTTTGCTCAATAATTTGTTTTTTTAAATGATATATTGTAATTAGTATTTAAATTAGTATTTCATATTGCTTGAATCTAATATTAAACAGAGAAATGAACCATTGATAGAAAATATCATCATGTGTATTTTTTATAAAAAATGATCAATGTGTATGAATGTTTTTTTTTTAAAACATCCAAGGATATTTAAAACATTTATTTAATGTGAATGCTTGAATATGTATATATTACATAACATCTTTAATTTATGAAAGTTGTCTGTTGAAATACAGAGAAAGATATAATACTAATCTCTAAATTATATAATATAAAATAAATACATGTATAGTACTGATATATACATTTATCAAGATGATTTGTGCATAAAAACTTTTAAAAAACCATCTCGACATGAATTCAGATCTTTATTGTTTCTTTAATATTGTTGTTTTGGAAATTATTTTAGAATGTGGTTTGCATATTTTAAAACATTAAATGAGTTATTCAGTGTAGAATATATAAGATGATGGTCAGGAGAGTAATATTCATATGAAATCCTAAGGGTTAGGGTTATGTTGAAAACTGTTGTATGTGAATTTTTTTTTAAATTAGTAAAATATACAGCTAATATTGGGTTGTATATCATTTTTTATGAATAGTTGTATTTTCTTATCATGAATAAGTGCTATAATAGAGAAATGACTTAAATCTTAGGTACCCAATGAATACAGACATATTATTACAATTTGCATTCTATCCATGATGATATTATATTAGTTTTTTGAGTAATTTTTGTTATTATTCCATAACCTACATTTTCATATCTATCTATCACAACAGAAATCACTGTAGAAGATAGTTTTATAAGTTGGTAAAGTAATGACTAAACTGTTTGAAGTTGATAATTTTATGTAAGGGCAAGATGAAGTATACATTTTTTTTTTTTTGCAAATAATGTTGAGATGTTCAATGATTGTCATAGTATATAATATAGGAGAGAAATAAGTGATACTCATACATATATTAGAGATCACTTATCTTAAACAGGTCCATATTTAAGGTGGAATGAAAGTGAGAATATTGAAAATGATTTTGAAGGATATGATGAATGTAAGAGTATAAAAATGAACGAAATGAAAACATCAAGCAATATAATTTATTGATAGTTCTTTAAATTTTATTATAAATAATTTAAATCTATTTAAGTTTTAAAAAAATTATGAAATTATCTCTTTAAGTATTATGCATAAATATTATTTTTATAGAGGGATATATTCATATTTTTTATTTAAAAATTTCTGATATTCAAATATCAGGATGATACTTTGTTAAACTCTAAAAAAGTCTTTAATATTTTTTTTAAAAATATTTTATTTGTAGGACCTTAAGAAGTGTATTTTTAAATATAAACTTATATTGATGTGTTTGCATCATAAGAAATATATTTTATACTAGTATAAGTATAATATCACATTTTCTTAGACATTGAGACATTTATTGTAACTGTTCCCAATACAAATTATAGAATACTATTTTACTGAATGAAGATTGCATATTACCATTACTGTTGTAAGTTTTCATTTATTTTGAAATAACCAGAGTGAAGGCTATCTTATATTATTTCTTGTATATATTGGTAAGATTTACTATAAATATAGTTTTTTATGTTAAATAATGTTAATTATTATTTTAATTTTGTAAATATTTTATATTGTGTTTTTATTATATTGTAATATTATAATATTCTTTAATTTATAAATAAATTTGTTAACTGTTGCTTTTAAAACTTATCTTAGTCAAGTTGTGATTTAGCTGTGTGATGTTTATTTGATTTTTCATTCTACATGCATGATCCACAGAAATAATTAATTTGAAATATTACTTATTTAGCACATGAACCATAAATATTATTGAGATATTATTTTATTATATTTGATTGAAGAATAATGTAACTTATTTCTTCTTCTTCTTCTTGTTCTTCTTCTTATTATTATTCTTCTTCTTCTTCATCTTCTTCTTCTTCATCATCATCATCTTCTTCTTTTTCTTCTTCTTCTCCTCCTCCTCCTCCTCATCATCATCATCATCATAGAAGATATGATCATTGGTAATAATTTTAAACTGATACAACACCAATTGCCACAATATTAAAATGCATTATATTATAAGAATGTCCATTAAACAAAGAAAGATTATACAATGTTTTACTTAAAATATTATATTATTTATGTGTTATTACTAAACTTTAATTACTAAAAAGATGTAATATTGAGAGGCAGTAAGTTATTTTAGTTTTATTGTTATTATTATTTTGTAAGAGTAGTTAGATATCATGTAAAATCCCTTATCATATTTAATTACAGGGTGATAATTAATTAATTCATTTTGTTATTCGTTTGTTAGCAATGAACGTAAAATTATTATTATTTCTGTTGAATTGAAAATTTTATATTGAAAGATAAGTAAGAAATTATTAATTATTGTTAAATGTCTAATTAGTATTTTATCAAAAGAATATTAAGTAATTAATTTATTATTTTGTAATAATCATATTTTAGGATTATTAGATGCGTGTTTTTTTAGATACATGAGAGTATTATATAGTAGTTTATTAGGTAAATTGGGAGGGGGGTAACATTCTTATGCAATTGGGAGTATATCTTTTGGGATGTATTCTCAATGTTTAAGACAGTGTACCTTACTGAACATCTCATGTTAATAGTTTCATAATTATATTTGTTATTTTGATAGAAACATATTTTATTTATAATCATGAGTAGTTTAGAAGTTAAATTTATTAACTGAAATGAATACATTGAGTATTATAGTTGAAACCCTAATTATTTATGTTGAACTTAAGTGTTATTAATAAGTTTTTTATATTTAATTACTAAAAAATATTACTTTATTAAATATTGTATGTTAGCAATGTATATTGAGCTAGTCAGAACAATATTACTTTAATAGTCATTGTTTATATAACTTAACAGTAGTTCAATATTTTTATATCTTAGTTAGCCGGATTGTTTTGCTCAGGCTTTCCTTTAAGGAAAAAATACAATATATATATATATATATATATATATATATATATATATATATATATATATATATATATATATATATATATATATAACCACGAGATGGAGCTTACCAATTAGCTGCAAACAAGCTTTGTTTACATAAATGCCGAAAAAGATAGAATTCAAAATCTCTATCATTGTCTCACATCAGTGAAGGGCTGGAAGAATAGAAACTACATCTAATTTCTAATCTCCCAGCCCTTCACTGACATGAGCCAATAAGCTTGAAACCAACTGGTCTGGAGGTGGGTGACAATGATAGAGATTTTGTATTCGATCTCTTTCGGCATTTATGTAAACAAAGCTTGTCTGGAGCTGATTGGTAAGCTCCTTCTAGTGATCATAAAATGCAAGCTTAAAGGCAAGTTACAAAATTTATAACTTCTTTTGATTATCATATATATATAGTACCGTGTTCAAATATGTGACCTCAAAACACCGGCCTCTTAGGCAGAGAAGAACATACTCAGAGAATATGTATGCCCAAACAATAGCTATAAAGTATATAACCAGCATTACATTTCCAGGACATAACTTCTTCTCAACTGTTGAATTCAACACCAGAGTTCAAATCACTTTTTTGTTTCGTGTAGACATGGACACCAGCTATTTTTTCTGAAAGAATAAACAATGCACTTTGAATGATGGCCACTAACTCAACGCCTAAATCCACGACTAGCTCAGTTATTTGTAATCACTATCCGATTATACATAATTAGTGGTTAAAAGAATTGATAAAAAAATTATAAAAGGAATTTATAAAAAGAATTGACTGAGAAATAAAGTTTAAGTTTTAAAGACAATTTATTAAGTAACACTAATTTACTAAATTTAAACATCTTTATAATCTAATATAACACATGCATATTTTTAAATTAACATTTCTAAACTAGTTTAAATATTCTTGTATATTTTAATAATAGAACACTGGTATTTATCTAATTTAACTAATAACACTAATATAATGATCACGCACATATTAACTCATACACTCACATATATAATAATAAAGTATTACATAGCATTTGAAACTTAAACACACATATCAATAGTTCATTTTATGTATGATATAGAGTTCATATAATTAGACTCTTGGAGGATTCGCATGAGTTAATGCAATGCAATATGCTATTACAGTATAAATGAAAATAAGCAAATGTTTTACCTAGGATTTTGAACATAGATTTAGAACTTTGTTTTCTTCTTCCATTACGCATACTTCCATCCGGCTGGGACATTACCTTGATGAGTTTCCTTATTATTCATGATCATTACTATTGGCGACAATTAGATATTGATGGAGATTCACAAGTTGTTAAGTTGACCTTATTTCACAGATAGATCTTGCTGTTTTCATTGGACATCAGGCTGTGGAGAAAATATGTATTCCCAAAATCTTCTCAGCACTGCATTTTGTTTCTGGATACCATTAATTTAACTGACTCAATTAATTTCTGAACTAAACTTGCTCAATTAATTTGTGAACTGAACTGTCTGATAAAAAAGTCCATTTGTACCTGCGATGTGTTGTCCTTGTAATATCTTCCGGCAAAATCTGTTGTCAAAATTCCAGTGATAATCCTTTGACAACATGTTTTCGAAGATTGCTTAATTAGTAATAGCCATGCAAAACATGTTGTTTTATATTTTAATTAATATCTAATTCTTTGGAGACAAGCTTTTTAATCCTGTAGTTTTATATTTTAATTAATAGCCATTGCTGTGTTTTTTTAATGATAATCTTCTTTAACTTTCATTTATTTATAATAACATTTATTATGCATACATTTATTCTATTATTGACAATCACACATATATACGCACATATATAACTAGTTTTAAGATTACTTTTTCTTTAATTAAACTCCAATGAAAAGAGATTTATATTTTTAAACTTTTTAAATTATATTTTTACGAATACTAATAAAAACTCTTTATGAAAATAAACTGTAATAAACTCTTAAACTTTTAATTTTACAGCAAACTGATTTTGTTTACTTAAAGAAACCTTTTAGATTTTTATAACATTTATTATTTTAATAATTTTTAGGCAAAATCATCATGTGCCAATTTCAATATTGGTACATTACACCAGCTTCCCTTTGAGAGTAAAATGCATCATTTTTGACTATTTTATCTCTGACTGCTTTAAATCTTAATTTATTGTTTTTTTTTATTGACATGCTATTTATTTATTTAATTCCATCACTTTAATTAAACCTTTTATTTTATTCATTTACTTAATCCTATAATTGTTACTCTTAAATCATTCATTTGGCCTACTTATTTAACTTGATTTTATTGATTTTTTTTACTGTTTATTTACAAGCGTTTATTCCTACTTAATATGTGCATGGGGAAAAAAATCTTTTATTTAATAAAGCCTCCTTGTTATTATTATTATTTCTAAATTTCATTTAGTATTATTACCGCCTGTGTGGTGGCTGTTTTTCTCTTTTCACTAACCTCAATGATGGGGCATTATGTGTTCCCTTTTCCTCCATTCCCTGTGCTTTCACAAACATGTTATTACCATATTGCCCCTTGATGATATAGGGGCCATCATATATTGGCTGGAATTTCTTGTATATATGTTTTTCAGGATGACTCACCAGATGAACTCTCACCATGACCTCATCTTCCCTCCTGAATATGGCCTTAGGTCTTCCCTGCCTCTTCTGTCATAGCATACCCATTTTTCTTAACTGGTTAAGTGCTTGCTTAGCATCTCTTCTCTGGTTGATTGGATTTATCCCCACTGGCAATTTAGTCTCAAATGGATACGGAATATTTCTTTCAAAATGTAGCCGAACAAGTTTGAATCATGTAGGCTCATTTTTTGACCAGTTTATCATGTTGACTATTCGTGGTGTTTCTTTCACCCATTTGCGATGATCATCCTATATATAAATCCAAAATAAATGCCCCAACTCTCTCATAATCCATTCATACGGATTAAACTGAGGGTTACGAATTGACGTAAGTATATGTCTTATCCCACCCCTGTCTATCCATTTCTTCCATTCGCTAGATATAAAGGGCATTCCATGATCCGACAGAATTTTGTCTGGAATTCCTACAGTTTTAAAGTATTGTTGCTCCAAAACTCGAATAGTTTGTCTTGCATTAGCTTGAGCTACTGGATATGCTGCTACCAGCTTCGAAAACACGTCATATATTACCATGAGATACTTCATTTTATTGAATGGAGGCAGAGGTCTGTAGAAGTCTTTCACAGCTAAGCTGTTCGGGCACTGAGCATATATAGGTTGCAGTGGCCTGACTCCTGATGTGTTAGCAGACTTGGTTGCTGAATGTATGGTACATCTACCAATCACGTCTGCAACATTGGCATCCATTCCTGGCCAGTAAAACCAATGACTCAGCCATCCTTCCACTTTATTTGCCCCATAATGTCCGTAAGTGTTATGTGCATATTTAATTATTTGCTTTTTCATGGTGACTGGAAGAATAATGCTTGTTTTTTTTGTAATACACACTGTAAGAGTCCTCCCTTAAAAAAAAGGGATTTTGGTCCCTCCACAGCGGATTATTGGCCATTTTCATTACAGGCTGATTGCATAAATACTCCATTATTTGTCTGCAATCATTATCTTCCTCTTGCTGCTGCTTTAATCTATGAAAATCATCTTTTATCCCCTTTCTTTTATATATTTTGGCGGCAGCTATATATGATCTGTCGCAACTCAAGTGTTGTTCCTGAGCTACCAGATATCAGCTTAAAGTGTCTGCCACAATATTCTCTTTGCCATGATGGTAAGACACTTTGTAATTAAATTCTTGCAAAAATAAGCTCCACCTTATTAGCCGGCTATTATTCAAGAAGCTGTGATCAATAAATTCGAGGCTCTTATGGTCAGTGATTACTACCACTTCCGAGCCTACTAAATATTGCCTGAATTTCTTGAATGTCCACACAATAGATAGGGCTTTCTTTTCGGTTACAGTGTAGTTTATTTCCGGTTCATTTAGTAAATGGCTAATGAAACAAAGAACGCTTTGCTGTCTCTTTTCCTGTATCTGAAATAGTGTAGCCCCCAATCCAAATCTGCTGCTGTCCGTTTGTTCAAATAATGATTTGTCAAAATCGGGATATGACAGCATAACTTTATTTAAAAATCCTGCCTTCACAGTCTGAAAACTACATTCATGCTGTTCATTCCACACCCATGATTTCCTTTTTCTTAATAACTGCAGTAATGGCTCCATGTCAAGTGAAAAATTTCTATAAAATCAATTGTAGAAATTACAGAGTCTGAGAAAAGATTTAAAATGTTTTTTTATTCCGGGGTGTGGGAAATTCCTGTATTGCTCAGATTTTTTCAGGATTAGGTAATATTCCTCTTTCTGTAATAATATGACCTAAAAACTTGACCTCGTCAGTCATTATCTTACTATTGTTTAAATTAATTTGAATCTCCTTTCCCTCACACTCCCCTAGCAACATTTCTAAATGCGCAAAGTGCTCATCTATACTTTTTTATGCCACCACGATGTCATCCACATACATTTATAATTAAATTCTTAATATCATCTGACAATACTTGATCCAGACATTGTATAAGCCCTGCCCCACTATTTTTTAGCCCGAAGGGAATCCAGTTAAAATTATATGCATGTCCGTTATATTTAAATGCCATATATTTCTGATCCTCTGGATGAAGTTTGATTTGCCAGTAGCTGGCAGTTAAGTCGAACGTCGACAATATTTTCTTATTTTGAAATTTCAATAACAATTCACTCATAGGTGATGGAGCATTTGTATTAGCTATTGTTATCTTAGTTAACTGCCGTGTGTCCAAACATAACCAAATTGATCCATATTTTTTTTACAGTTATGATGGCGTTATTGAAAGGAGATGAACATTTAGATATAATCCCCCATTTAAGCATTTTGTCTATTTGTTCTTCTACTTCACAGCTATATTGATGAGGTATGGAATATGCATAGCCTTGATATGGTTGATCTTTCATAAGCCTTATCCTGTGTTCATACCTTGGATCACCCCAGGAACCTCGGAAAATACACTTTCATATCTATTAAATAGTTTCTTCAGTTGGTCTCTTTGATTGTCATTTATGCAACTTGACTCATCCACCTTTTCCTCTATCTCTATTTCCATTACTGTGCTTTGTGCATCACTCTGTTTATTTATCTCATCCTTTTGGTGTTTTGTAAACAGAATTATTACATTGTTTATTTCTGCTCAACTTCCTTTATAATCCAATACACAGCCTGTTTTGTACATAAAATCTGAGCCTAATATAACATCATGAATCATTCCCTCCAAAATCAACAGCACATGTATATATTCTTCCTCTGCCATGTGTAATTTCACCCATGCCTGTTTGGATGCCAACTTCACCTTCTTACCATTAGCCCACAAAACATATACTGTTTTTAATGGCAATATTTTAATTTCTGGGTCGATGTCACTTATTGTATTAAACATTTCCTGTGACATTACCGATAACTGACTCCCCGAATCAAACAATGCACTAGTTGCAATCCCACTTATCTTTATCTCTATCTTCAGACAGCTCCACTACATAACAGATTCGCTACTTGCATACAGTCAACTTCTGCATATCCATCCTCATCCTGACCATCCACCATCCCCCTATTGTTGTCCAATGCCATTAGTATTTCAGCCATCTGCTCTACCATTTGATTGCCAATCATTATTTGTTCCACCTTCTCAGGTAAACCATGCCTAACTATTCCCATAATATGCTGCTCTGATAATTTGTATGCTGTGATTGATCTCAATTTCACTACTTGTCTACGAAAAAATTTAATAAATAACTCCCCCATCTAGCATCTGTCATGCTCTACTAGAAACTTAACCTTTTCCTGTAACTCCTCCCCCCAATAGTTTGCCAACAACAAACACTTGTATTCACTGAACATTGCTGGTTTTACAAGTAATGAATTCCACCAGATCTGAGCTTCTCCCTGAATGTGACTGCAAGCTAAGGCAATTCTTGCTCCCTCACTTAAACTATTCAAGGTCCAATAACATTCCAAGCTCTCTAAGGGATCACTTGGATTCTCCCCTCTGTTCCCTGAGAATGCTTTTATTTTTAGCAGCTGATTTACTGCCTCAATTTTATGTATGTGCACCCATGTTTTTCCATTCTTGTGTTCCCTTTCTAATACCTCTACTCTTTTTATTACTT
Organism: Epiperipatus broadwayi; assembly: GCA_028023455.1. Lineage (NCBI taxonomy): Eukaryota > Metazoa > Onychophora > Udeonychophora > Euonychophora > Peripatidae > Epiperipatus > Epiperipatus broadwayi. The sequence continues at coordinate 130,426 of JAQFVV010012701.1, forward strand.
CCTCCAGCTCTATATCTTTTCCCATTTTGAAATCATATATTTTATTTTTTTATTTTAAACTAGCGCTTACGTTAAACTAAATTTAATATACGACATTTATTTATTATTCTTACTAAACGGAAACACATGCTGACTCCACTTTTTTTGTCCTTTTCTCTACCTGATCTTAATGCTTTAACTCTGACCAAACACCTAACTGTCTCTGATTTAACATAATGGTTTATTTTAAATAACGTAAATAGCATAAATCTCTTTCCATTTAAAGAAATAAAAAGTTTTTGGTCAATTTTTTTTTAAATTAAACAACTTTAACATATGTAACTTAGCTTTTGTATAAAACATTTTTTTAAACAAGAAACAAAGTATTTAATTGCTATTGTTTCTTAGGTCCAGCCTCAAGTTGGGTAAAGCCATTGCACCAGATTCGAATATGTGTCCTCGAAACACCAGCCTCTTAGGCAGAGAACATACTCAGAGAGTATGTGTACCCAAATGATAGCTATAAAGTATATAACTAGCATTACATTTCCAGGACATAACTTCTTCTCGACTGTTGAATTCAACACCAGAGTTCAAAGCACTTTTTTGTTTCATGTAGACACGGGCTATTTATTCTGAAAGAATAAACAACACACTTTGAGCAATGGACACTAACTCAATGCCTAAATCCACGACTAGCTCAGTTATTTGTAATCACTATCCGATTATACATAGTTAGTGGTTAAAAGAATTGATAAAAGAATTGTAAAAGGAATTTATAAAAAGAATTGACTGACAAATAAAGTTTAAGTTTTAAAGACAATTTATTAACTAACACTAATTTACTAAATTTAAACATCTTTATAATCTAATATAACACATGGATATTTTTAAATTAACATTTCTAAACTAGTTTAAATATTCTTGTAGATTTTAATAATAGAACACTGGTATTTATCTAATTTAACTAATAACACTAATATAATGATCACACACATATTAACTCATACACTCACATATATAATAATAAAGTATTACATAGCATTTGAAACTTAAACACACATATCAATAGTTCATTTTATGTATAATATAGAGTTCATATAATTAGACTCTTAAAGGATCCACACGAGTTAATGCAATGCAATGGCTATTACAGTATAAACGAAAATAAGCAAATGTTTTACCTAGGATTTTGAACATAGATTTAGAACTTTGTTTTCTTCTTCCATTACGCATACTTCCAGCCGGCTGGAACATTTCCTTGATGAGTTTCCTTATTATTCATAATCATTACTATTGGAGACAATTAGATATTGATGGAGATTTCCAAGTTGTTAAGTTGACATTATTTCACGGGCAGATCTTGCTGTTTTCATCGGACATCAGGCTGTGGAGAAAACATGCATTCCCAAAATCTTCTCAGCACTGCATTTTGTTTCTGGATACCATTAACTTAACTGACTCAATTAATTTCTGAACTCAATTCACTCAATTAATTTGTGAACTGAACTGTCTGATAAAAAAGTCCATTTATACCTGTGACGTGGTTTCCTTGTAATATGTTCCATCAAAATCTTTTGTCGAAATTCCAATGATAATTCTTTGACAACATGTTTTAGAAGATTGCTTAATTAGTAATAGCCATGCAAAACATATTGTTTTATATTTTAATTAATATCTAATCCTTTGGAGACAAGCTTTTTAATCCTGTAGTTTTATATTTTAATTAATAGCCATTGCCGTGTTTTTTTAATGATAATCTTCTTTAACTTTCATTTATTTATAATAACATTTATTACATATACATTTATTTTATTATTGACAATCACACATATATATGCACATATGTAACTAGTATTAAGGTTACTTTTTCTTTAATTAAACTCGAATGAAAAGAGATTTATATTTTTAAACTTTTTAAATTATATTTTTACGAATACTAATAAAAACTCTTTATGAAAATAAACTGTAATAAACTCTTAAACTTTTAAATTTACAGCAAACTGATTTTGTTTACTTAATGAAACCTTTTAGATTTTTATAACTTATTTATTATTTTAATAATTTTTTAGGCAAAATCATCATGTGCCAATTTCAATATTGGTACAATATATATATATATATATATATATATATGTTACGATTTTAAAAAGAGTATCAAAGTTAGTTCATTTGGAAGACCAGATAACCAGTAATTTTTTTTCTGTCTACCATGTGGTTTCAGAATACCAACTTGCATGGCATTGAGTTAAAATAAAAATGCATTTAAAGTTTCATGTTGGTTATTAGTTTATTTTTTAAACATGTGTAGTATGTTTTCCCAGTTTTAATTGTTTTTTTTTTTAATATTTATAATACATAGCTTATATTTGTTACTAATATTTCCCAAATAATTAAATATTTGATGACATTTAAAATGGGATATTTGTTATTTGTAAAATCATAATACTTTTCTTTAGGCCATTTATTTTACATAATTGAATTTTTGGGCACTTTATATGTATATAACATTATTATACTTTTCCTGACTTTGGGTTTTTGTTATTTTGTTAATAGTAATATTTAATTATTTATTTCTTATGTTAGTTTATCCAATTTTTTCAGCTATTATATTTATATAAGCCTGTATATGCTCATCTACTGCCACTATATTTTAAAAGTAAAAACTTTAGTATTGTTTTAAATATTTAATAATATTAATAATTCTTGATTTAAAAAAAATATATTTCTCTGATTGAACTATTTTTTTTGTAATTTTTTAATTACTATTTTTGATATTTAATTTTTAAAGATGTCTTTAAATATGCTAGCTTCAGCCCCTGTTTGGTTGTTTCTAATCATTAATATTTTTGATGAAAATTGGTCAAATATTAACATATTGTTGTTTTTTTTTTTGTAATTGTGTGTAATATATATCTACAGTTTTTAAAACAAAAATTAAACCATAAATTAATTTAAAATCAATTACAGGCTCAGTTCCTAATTACTTCTCCACTATTTGTAAATAATATGTCTTTTGAATCTGATATAAATTACATATCTTTAAATATGTATGTAGATATACAATAGTAATTCTCTTATTACAAACTAAATTATCATATGTGTTGGGTGACTTTTTTGGTGAAAGTGTATCTGGGAATGGCTATGTCTTTTTCATGACTTCAATCTGGAAACCAGAAAAATGTTGTACCTTCTATTGACCATTTTAATGACATTTTCACTATTTTATGTTTTTTAATTGTAAATTCATAGGTTTATCAGAATTTAAATTTTATTTCCAAAAAAATTTGCTATAGGCAGTATTTTTTGCCAGAAAACGATTTATGATTGTGGTCTATTGTATATAGTCCCACCTCTTTTTTTATAATGTGCCACAAAGCACTGACTGTCAACTTTGGCTATTGTTCTTCAGGCATTTCTAACTGTCAAAGTCATACATCAAACCAAAATGTTTTATGCTTTCATAATAAATTCTGAATGTAAATAAATATATTTTACATAATTTTTCCATTCATAATTAACTTTTTATATTAATTTACCTAAATATAATCTTTAATTTGAAAATTCGTAAATTTTACAAGAAGAATACTCAAAGAAAAGTAAATAGTACTGGACCACTATTCAAGTACAAGTGAATAACATTGACAGCTATTGATTTCATAATAGTTTTCAAACATAAATAAATATATTTCTCATATTTTTTTGCATTCATAATTAATTTTTATATTAATTTACATAAATATAAATTTTGATTCAAAAATTTTTAAATTTTACAAGAAAAAAAAATCAAGGGAAAGTGAATAGGCTTGACCATTATTCAAGACAAGTGAATAACATTGACTGCTATTTGCATATCAATGACATTTGGTAATAATTAGCAAAATGCAACTATTTTATTTTTCATAAATATTTATGAATTTTATGATTACTTTTACATTATATTCATTAATAATGTGTTTAGATATAGATTTTTATTTAAAATATTTAATTTTAGTTGAAGAAAAGACAACAGAAGTGAATAATCAGCTGTAGTAATTTCTAAATCACAAAAAATCACTGGTGTTTTCACATAAGGATTGGTTGAAATATAATCTTTTGTTTTATTGCATGCTATTTTTTATATGTTTTTTTTTTCAGTTATTAATATTATTTTAAGTTTTTTGATACATTTAACCAATTTGAATGTAAAATAATTGAATTGTTAGAAATTAAATTAAATCAATTCTGATTATTGTGCATTAATATATTTCAGAGAGGAAACTGGCTGGATCTATATTTAATGAATCAAATCACTCAATTTTTTACTCAATCTTGGCCAATGAGAAAATTTATCAGACAAGAGGTTAATTACTTCAGCTCCCTTTAGTATTAGAATTTGTCCATGTCACTTTATAAAATATTTATTAAATTACAATTTTAAATTACCTATAAATAATTATTTTCTAAAGCTGGTCCTGAATTTTAAAAAAAATTTAAGAAAAAATATATTGTTTTAGAATTATATTAAAATAAATTAGATGCAAATTTTACCCCCCCCCCCCCAAAAAAAAAAAAAGAAATTATGTCATTGACATCTTGGATATCCCTGCTATACACCCAAACTAATTTAAACTATGTAACTCCATCCTTAATCAATAAATATATTATGTTAAAGATATGTATTATGCACAGCTTACATGTTCCTAATTTGTTTATTTTGTGATTAAATATTATTTACTAAATTATCACTTTTGAAATTTTCTACCCTACATTGTTTTTAGCTCTGCAAAAATTCTTGATTTTTTTTGGACTGAAAAAAACATTTGCAATGTTTTGATTTTAATATTTAATAATTAGAGTTAAAATATTTATTTACATATTGTTTAACAATATAGTTTAGATTAAATATCAAGTTTAATTCTGTCATCATAAGCAGATTTTATTTTTTTATAGGTGAGTTTAAAAATTTTCAAACAATGTTAGTATGTTTTTCCATGTAAACATTTATTTATTTTGTCAAACATTCTTTATTAATTTGTGTTTGTTGACTATGTCAGTGTATTTTTTAATTTTGGTTTAGAAATTTGTTTTGCCACTAAACATTTGAATTGTGATTGTAAAAGTTTTTTTTTGTTTTAATTTTTATTGCATTAATTTTTGAGAACATTTCTTAATTACTAATATTTTTGATATTTGATTTTGAGAGTCATTTGATTTGTTGTTTTTGGTCACATGATTATACACATTTTTTTGGTCATTTCATAATTACTAAAAATTGTAAAATATTATTTTTAGATATGTTATATTTTAAAATTAAAATACTTTACTATTGTTTTTTTACATTAATTTTTATTGTTTCCTAATTACTAATAGTTAATAGTTGCTGAATATTAGTTTTTGATATTTTTTTTTCATTGCCATGTGATTTACTATTTTTTGTCATTTATCAATTATTAATATTTTTGATAGTTGATTGCTTGAGTTATTTAGGTTTTTATGTCACATGATTACATGTATTTCTATGATAGTTGTGATGTTTTCCTGGTGAAAATTGCAATTATTTAACTGCACTGGACAAAATAGCTGGAATATTTATGTCAGCAGTCATGTGAAGATTTTCTATAGAAACCGAAATGGCTGAATGCATATTCTAAACCAGAGCTAGTTAAAATTTTACTTTAATATAAATGTAATAGATGGGGTATGAGCACAGACTTTCACATGACCCACCACTCTCCTCACTATCTTATAACACTGATACACCTGAACACACATATGTCGAAAAGATAAATAATCACCAATATACATATTTCATGCTAAACCAGCAATCATCAGTTGGTCCAGATTACCATCTCTACACATATATGCTACAAGTGCTCAGATATTTATTAAGATAGCAAATCCTCCTACTTTAATGGATAGGCTTCAATCTACTACACACTCCAACTCTTCAACTGTCCAGCCTGTGTATTTCAGCTATTTAATATAAATGGTATATTAGATAGCAAATTATTATAATAAAATTTATATAAATAACGATTTATCTTTTGTATACTTTAATAACTTTGAAAATAAAATATCATATTTAAACTATGATTATCTAAATTGTTAGTACATTTAAACAAAAAAAAAAAATGGTTAAGTTATATGCTTTAAATAAATAATAATGAAAGTCTATTGAGGTTAATAGTAACAAAGTTTTCAAACGAAATTCCCTTTTTCACATCAACAGCTTCAAAACAGAAATGTAAACAAATCTATAATATGATTAATTTATTAAGTAAAAATGCTTTAAAATTCTCTACCAAACAAATTTTATTTAAAAAAAGGAAACTCAGATCCAAGATGTTGTATTTTCTCTCCACCCCTCCCCCACATCAATTGCTTTTTGCAAATAATTTTTAAAAAAATTTTTTTTATTTTGAAACACGAACTTTTACTAAAATAATATTTTTGCTTTTCAAGTATTTATTATTTTCCAATGAAATTATTGATGTAAATAATACAATCTAAATATGTCTAACGTAAACAAAACAAGAAAATCTAACTGTTAAAATATGATACGTCTTGTTGTCAATTAATTAATCTAATCTGAATTTATATTACTCTTGCTTGTTACTTTAGCTTGTCGAAAATTTTCTTTTAGCTTACTTCTGCACGACTGAAATTTGTTCTCATTATTGTTAGTAGTTTCTCGCTTTTAATCATGAGAGAGAAAATATATTTATTTTTGTTATAACTTATATACATTTCTATTTAGGTTTTTTTTTTTTTTTAATTTTTATCCGGATTATTTGAAGAAGTTCATTATTTTAAATTTAAATAGGGAATACTACTACAAGTACCCGTTAAAATTGAGAGCGATTAAGTAGCTGTTAGATAAAGCATTTTCATACATACCTTTTTTATTTACATGTACTACTTAATTATCATATTACATGGAGAGTTTTGCCTGTTTTAATTTTAAGACTTAATTACTTCTACTGAATTTGAATATTATATTATAGAAAATTTAATACATAATAGTAGTATTTTTGGACTAATATAATAGAAACACCAAAAATGATGCTGTAAAACATAAAAACACATAAAAATAAACACAGATTACAAATAAATACATTTATTTACTGTGGGAAAAAATGATATAATCTAAACAAATACAGTTGTTTTTGTTTTTTTTGTCATGGCCTTACTACGATGGACAAGCTATATTTAAAAATAATCTAAAAAGAATTAGAGATTCATGTAGTAAAAAAAAAAAAAATACTTTAAAAGATCAGTAATGATATTTTTACTATTTCCACTAATAATCTGATATTTGATTTCTGTATAAGCAAACTTTATAATTTATTTATTAAGTTGATTCTTACATAATGTAGCTAATTTTTAAATTATTAAACAATAAGTGGAAAAGCAGTTATTGTTGATAATTAAATAAGTAAAAAAGGTCTAAAGTCTACCATCCAGAACATGTCATAACTAACACCTTATTTTTTATTTTATTATGGAAATATTTTGGAAAGTGTTTTCCAATGATAGTATGTAAAAACTGTTTACCTTGTTCTTAAGTAATTATGAGCTATGTCTTCTTGAAAAACTTATTAAAAGCAGTTTTTAAATTATCCTGGAATTTTATGAACTACTGTTATTACCTATTTGCAAACAGAAAAGAAAGGCATTTATTTTTTTTGTTTTGGGATGGATATTTAAAAAATAATTAGGCCCTAATATTCTGAAAAAATATTAATTGTATAATAGGTAAAAAGAAATGTAAAAGCTCCAGCAAATTTAATATTAATGATATGGTACAATTTTTTTAATTAATTTTTAATTGACAACTTTGGTATCTAAAGTGCAAAACCTGGGATTATGTTTTATCTTTATCAACTCCTGAGGTACCTAAACTTTTTATTAATATCCTAATACAGAAATCTATTGCCATATCTCATTTTGCCTTCATATGATAGATTAGTCCAGATTCCATCTTATTTAGATCAGATTGAACATTCCTTGTTACAGACCAATAGATAACACAAATCCAATGGCAAAAATGGGCCAATAGGAAATAATGATCATTGTATTTGAATAGCTGTCACATGTCCAAGAGAGAACTACTGTCACAAAACTGAAAAGCAAAATATATATTATCTCCAAGATGTCAACTATCAAATTGAAGGGGTAAAGCAGTGAGACAAGTTCACCGTAAGATTGGAAGCTGCTAAAATCTAATGCAGACGTAAGATAAACTGTCAGAATACAGTCGGTAGGTTGCCATAACTGCTGAATGTGGTTGGTAAATTTATAAAAGTATTTCGAGTGTCTTCTTTCTATAGTTGCACAGAATCTATAAGCTATATATAGCCAACTGTAGCAGGCAATGGTATAATCAAGGTATACTGGATAAATAAACAATTATATATTGTTTTATGTTATATTAAAAAATACACACATAAACACAGCAGATATAAACATTTTACTATTTTATTATCAATGGGCAGTTCTCCAATAGAACGTTTTTTGTTGATTAAACAGTACATTATTTAAAACTATAAACAATCTAGATTTTTTCTTAGCAATTAATCAAATGTTTAGTTTAACTTTTATGTGACTAATTAGCCTGTTTTTTTTTATGAAGATTATTATAATTGCATCTCATTTTTATAATAGACTAAATAATAAATAGGATTTTACAGATACCAAAACTTGAATTTCCTTAAATAAAAAAATGTAATTAAGCTCTATCAATGCTTATTTATAAACTGAAATGTTATGGGATGACATTCACATTTGTATCTATATTAAGTAGAATAATTACATTTATTTGGATAGTTGAAAATTTTTAAAAAAAAATTTTTTTCTGACTTTTGCTGAAATTTTAAAAATTTTTCTATGAAGTTCATAAAGTTTTAAGTAATATTTATCAAGATATTATTTTAGAATAATTTGTAACTGTCTATATATAAAAAAGTGAAATCATATCAATTAGATGATTTCTTAAATAAAAATGATTATTTAAATCTCTAGCTCAATGAATCCTTTATTATCCAGGTAACAGTTAACTTGATGAAAAGTAATAAAGTAATTCAAATTAACAATTAGTTATCCAGTTTATATCTATCTTTTTATGACTGAAAAGTAAGCACAATGATTATATTGTTTATTTCCTGATAAATTTTAGCATATATGGATTTTCATTACATTATATGATGGCTAAAATGTCTTTTACTAGATAATTAAACTATATATGCTCAAATATTCTGTGTTTGCTACATTAAATTTAATTGCAGTTTTTTCTGCCATTAAAATATTTAAAATTGCAATGGTGTAAGTGATTGAAAACTACAAATATGTAACCTTTATATTTGTTATAGATTGAGAGTTAAACTATAGGATCTATTATTTTAAATTTCTGTAATCTGTATCTAAAGCTCAAAAGTCTTTCAATAACAAAAGAAGAAAATTTTATGTTATCAAACATTTAAAATATTGTATTTCATTATAACAAAATATAAATTATTTTTTTATTTAAAATATATGTATTTCTGATACTAAAAATAGTTTAGTTAGAGAATTTAAAAGAAACATCTTATTAAAAACCAGCTCCCATGGACAAACTTTATATTTAATTAAAGCTACTTTGGAATTGTATATAAAACCAGTTTTACAAGATAAAATTGATACAAAGATATCAAATAGATATGCTCAATCAGCCTAATGAAAAATTTCAAAATGAATTTCTTGGTTAATATGGTTTAAAAATGGTGTCAAATACAAAGCAGTGGACAATAATTTTCTAATAATTTAATTTGAGCAAAACATTTGGACTTATTTTTTAGTTTGTGACATCAATAACTTTATGATCTCAAAGCACTCAAATTTAGCTTATTTTTGGCATATAATTTTGATATTATAGGCAGTAGAGATTCAAAATCAGTAGACAGGAGCTTACAAAGATATATTAGATAGTTTGAACTCACTTTGAGATGTATTATTTATAAAATGATACAATAAGTTTTTTAAAAAAATATTAATTTTTTATTTATTATATTTAAAAAATACTACAAAGATACTACAATGGTAAAATAGCTTAATTATGGCAGTAAATATTTTATATTATAGGTTTAAAGTAATTATTTTGTTTAAAACATTGTTTAAATGATAAGTTAATTTAATATTAGTTTAAAGCGTGCTGAAAGTATCACATGATTAGAGGTGATTGTGTGAATATATAGGTTTACAAGAAGTTAGGGAAAGAAAACTCAAATTTTAACTTGTTAACAAAAATTTGATATATAATAAAGTGTAGCAAGTATTAAGTCTAGAGATAATATTAGAAAAGTAATGAATAAAATTATCATCATTTTATGTAAATGTAATATTTTATTTTATGTCAATTTCAGATTATTTAAATATTATAAATTGTTTTAATAAGGATATTTAATTTTTTTAGATAAATATTTAATATTTAAGATAATAAATAATTTGATATTTAATAACTGATGACTCATAGTTTTAAACTTAGTTTTAAAGGTGATATAGATGTAGTTATGTAAATTAGCAGATTTGTACAAGCAGTATTGACAATGAAATCATTGAATTAAGACCAGTATAAAAAGAGAGGCTGAAATCAGTCTAGACAGAAATTTTAGGGATTTACAGATTTTCAATGATAGAAGGATTTACAGATTCAGATTAAGACAGATTTAGATTGAAATTTATAATTATTTTTATATTATGACAGTAGTAATTTCTTTTAAAATATTTTATTTAAAAGTTTTTTTGAAAAATATAAGTGGAATAACTATTTAAATAATGATTCACTAGACACTAAATTTTTTTGTCAATCTATTGGTACTTGAACTTAGCTTAGGACCTCAATAATTTTCTGGAACCAAATAATAGCTACTTAAATATTGGGATAATGAACATTAAAAGTCAAGGAATACACTTTAACAAGACCAAATAGGATTTATGTAAGGAGTTTGAAATTTTTATAAATAGTGTTTTTTTAGTGAGTGAACATTTATTTGAAATAATTTTATCATATTATAATGAAGCTAATTTATTAAAGTTAATTAAGAGGAATTGGATATTTTTAAAAAATTCTTATCATAGTATTAAATTTGAAAAAAAAGAAAAGGAGAATAAGTCTCTGCATCTAAGTTTAAAAACTGAACTTAAAATGTTTTATGGTGTGATAAATGTGTGTTTACTATATAATTGATAATAATAATTCATATTTAATTTATCTTCAAAGTAATTTAAATGATCTTATGTTTAAGAATGGTATATTTAAAGACAAATTGAATAAGATGACTTCTGAATGTCTTTTATGCTTTTAAAAAGACTTGCTATTGATCAAATCAGTAAATAAATTATATACTTTAAAAATGAGTTTATTTGCAAATAATAAACACTGATACATCTTTTTAAAAGATTGAAATTATTTTAGATAATAAATGCTTTGAATGATATGGCTGTTTTTTACCTGGAAAATAAAAATATTTAGTTAAAAATTATGCAATTAAAAGGATAAAAAATTGTATTTTTAGGAAAGAAATATATATTTTAATTCATAAACCACATATCAACTGATAAATGTATTAAATAAATAATTTATATTATATAATGTCTGCTACTAATAATTTGACCAAGGAAAAATGTGAATATTACTTATATTTATTGCAATATATCTGCTACACACAATGGTCAAAACATACATAAGAAAATATTTCACATAAAATGGATTTTGAATTATTATTCTATGAAGATATTAAATCCCTATATAAAAATTTCAGAATGGACTGAAATAAGCATTTTATTTTAAAAGATGTTTAATATCCTGTTTAGATTTTAGTGGATTCTATTATTATTACTTCTACATTTTTAATAGTGCCAATACAAGAGTATGTTTGTGCAAAAACTGTGCAACTGTAATTAGATATCAGAATAATTTCTGATAAGAAAATTCCTAAAAATCATGAGAAGAGAAAAAAATATTTTCATAACTTTAAAACTTTATCATTTTTTATTAAATGTAAAGTTAATATTTAGAATATTACATTTTTTTACCTTTAAAATTAACCATTTGTTATTATATTTTAAATTTAATCTTAAAATAAATTAATTTTATTATTATTAGAATGTTAAATAATAAAAAATGGGTATTCAGAAAGTAATTTTCTGAATAAGGTAAATTACAATCATAATTGAGTTTTTTGAATGTATGGTCCAAGAAGCAGATTGCTATAATGATATTAATAATGGTTGATATCATTGGTAATTATGTTTTATTATTTAGATTACATTTTTGCTTAATAATTTGTCTTTTTTTTTTCAAAAAATAATATATCCCAATTAGTATTGAAATTAGTATTTCATATTGATTGAATTTAATATTAAACAGTGGAATGAACCATTGATAGAAATTATCATTGTGTGTATTTTTATAAAAGAATTGATGAATGGGTATAAATGTTTTTGAAAACATCCAAGGATATTCAAAATGTGAATGCTTGAATAAGCATACATTAGGTAACATCTTTAATTTATTAATGTTTTATGTTTGTGAATATTGTCTGTTGAAATATAGAAAAAAGCCTAATACTGTTCTCTAAATTATATAATAATGAATAAATAAAAGTATAGTACCGATGTATGTTTATCAAAGTCATTTGTGCATGAAAACCATAAGAAAACATCTTTAAATGAATTTAGATCTTTGTTGTTTCTTTAACATTGTTCAGACTATTGAGGTTTAAGACACAGAAACAAATGTCAGCCAAAAGCAATTATAAATATTAATAGATTTTAATAATTTATTAAATACAAAAATTATTAGTCAACTAAAATATAAAAGTTTGATTTAAATTCCTCAACCTTTTTGTTAGAGAATTCAAATCAATATTATGGTATATCAAATACTTCATCAGATAATTTTGTTTTCTCATCTATGAATTAAAGGGATTTATAATTTCTTTCTGCCAGCAATTTATCTAAACACATTCCACTTTCCTTTAATTAGAGATTTAAAAAAATCTTGTATGGAAGTCAAAGAACAATGCACAGCAATCTTTCCCTAAAACCTGGTAAAACATCAGAACATAATAGCAATTTCAAATGCCTGCAAATACTCATAAGAAGATCATTATAATATGATTCTTAAGGTGAACTTCAAATAAGCACAAATAAAAGATTATGATTTTATGTAATCTTAAGTGGAAGAAAACCCTATCTCTGCAATTTAAGAAAAACAGAAGTATATAATTGATAAATCGCCAAAGCTTTTAACAATAGTTACTAATGATAATAAAGAAAAACAATGATTATGAAATATTCATTCATGATACACTCTCCAGCAAATTGACAAAAAAAATTAATTTAATTACCTACAACTTATAAGTTTTACACAAATACATATAATAGCAGAAATATTAATAATATCAAAATAATTACAAATATTCCTATCATAGGTTCATAAAATTTAGAGATTTTACCCTGGTTAAAATAGAGAATGTTCAGTTACCTTTGAATGTTCAGCTTTTCCATCTGATTGATTCCAGTGGTATGCACACAATTTAAGTCTATCTAGATTTCATTGCAAAAGTTTTTCATCTTCATTTACATGGTTGGGAATATGAAGGCAATCTTTAGAATCAGTTCTGGGCTAATCTTTTAGGTTATGTTCATGATGGATGGAACTTTCAGCTCCAGGGTTTGTTTTTAGATTGCAGTTCTTCAAGATAGATAGTTTCTGCATTTTGAACAAATGTGTTCTTTTAGCAGTTATCAAGCAGAAAATATAAAAATCTATTTCAGCAGTCTGCATTTTGCAAATATAAATGTTATATATCACATCATCAGTGCACTTTTAGCAAATATAAAAGTTATAATAACAGCTATCAACATTTAGTGAGTATAAAAGTTATAATAACAGCAGTCCACCTTTAGGGAATGTAAAAGTTATAATCTTCTCAATCAAATACATGGAGCTTTTATATGCAATGTTTATTTCCTCAGATATTAACAGTTTTATCTAGGGTTAGTATCTTATCTTTCATTAGATCTTAATTAGAATTTTAACCACATTTATTCTTATCTTACATTTTTATTTTTATTTTTTAATGCCACTTTCAACAAATTGGAAAATGAGTTTTGTTTTTTTTTAAATATAGTTTCCAACAAACAAACAAAAGAAACCATATGTCAATTAAAACTTTTTTAAAATTAAAATGTTCTTACAATTTCCATTCAAAATGCAGGGACATACTCTTATTTTTTTCTGAGAAATTCTTATATCAGGATGTTCACAGCTTCTAGTCGATCAGAAATCATCAATTTTTTGAGCAACAGTAGTGTTTTATGCTTATTTTAAAGCTTACAAAAAGTACTGTAAGATACTGCTCTCTCTAGAATTATTTTACAAGTAAAAATACATAACATTGAAGGTTCAACAATTGAAGAAGGCTGGCTTTCCTAGATGCTGATTGGTTGGTTCTCATTTCAAACAAAAGAAAAATGCCTGTCAATAATTTTCACCGCTCCAAAATCTTTGTTTTAATTTTCAATATAAAAATGTATGTTTTAGAGTGTTTTTTATTATTTTTCATGCATATTATACATTATTTGCTGTAACTGTAATTATTTTAGAAAAATAGTAAGATTTTAGTAAAAAATTGTTTACTTTTATGCGAATGTAAATTAAAAAAGAAACCACTGCTAACAACAGTTTTGTCATCTGTCAACAATTTACATTGTCCCAAGCTTTTTATTTGAATTTCAAATAAAAATGAATGTTTTAGATTATTTTGCTAGCATTTATTTACATATTATAATGTATTTTGTTAAAAAAGGCTGAAACTATAATTATTTTACAAAATAGTAAGATTTTAGTAAAAAATTCTTTACTTTTACACTAATGTAAATTGAAAAAGAAATCAATGATTTCCAGAACACTTTCTAATCTGTTATGAACATTCCTTTTAGTTCTTCCACTATCGGATATTTTTATAATTATAAATAGAAATTTATTTTTGAAAAAAACTTTCATTTACCATCATAATATGACAAGTTATTAATATACTTTTTACAAACAAAACTAAAATGAATATAATGTTAAAAGATGAATATATTTTTACAGCTGAGTTTGTTAATTGACCAATGAAAAGTTGTAAAACTTTAATTCACATGGCCAATGAAAATTAAAAAAAAAATTCAATGAAATGGTTAAAAAATAAAAAATATATACAAACTTTTTAAATACAATTTTCTTTTAAAATCTTTAAAAATATACATTGAATTTTGATTTTCCAATGGTGGCTTTTGAAGCAGATAAAGTATCCAGTTCAATAATATATATATATATATATATTGAACTGGATATATATATATATATATATATATATATGTGTGTGTGTGTGTGTGTGTGTGTGTGTGTGTGTGTGTTTGTGTGTGTTATCTATATTAAAGTTAATATAATTTAGAAAAGATTTGAACTCAGACTTTCAAGCTTGCTATAGCTATCCACTCTATATTGTAGAACTGATACCCATGATCAAATACATGTAAGAAAGATAAATGGTCTCAAATATACTCCACCTTCCAACTTTTCAGTCATCCATATGGATGGGTTAAGAGTTGGAAGTGGAGAAGATTAAAGCACAACCATTAAAATATAAAGAATTTCTATCTTAATATACACTGAACACTGATTATATATATATGATCAGTGCTCAGTGTATATATACACTGAACACTGATTATATATATATGATCAGTGCTCAGTGTATATTTTAATGGACATGCTTTAATTTTCTCCACTTCATATGGTGGTGAGATGATGATCTGGACTGACTGATAAGTTCTGATTCAGTACAAAATATTTATATTGGAGATCATTTATTTTTTTCACATGTATGTGGCCATGTGTATCAGTTGTATAAGATGAAATAAATAGCTGCAGAAAGCTTTAATGTCTGAGTTCAAATTCCTTCATATATATATATATATATATATGTGCGTGTGTGCGTGTGTGGGTGTGGGTGGGTGGGTGTGTCCTGTTTGATGACTATTTGGTTAGGCATGTTATATGTCATTATTAAATTTTATAATTTGCTAATTTTAAACGGAATTTTTCAAAAATAACATATGGTTTACATATATAGACAGTTTTACATGTACATAATAGTCATAAAAAACTGTCAAGGCATTGGTTGCTTATCTTAAGTCTAAACTGATTAACAAGTAATATCTCATTGTTATGATATAAACAAGTAGTAGGTTATATGTTGTGCTTTTCTGCATTCTTTTAACTTATATACAACGTTTACATTACTATCTGTTTCTGTATTCCAAAGCTATCCATGAAAACATGTACATTAAAACTTATGCAAAGAAATTATTATGTAAAAATAACATTTATTTCACTCAAGTTTTATCTATCTACAGACATTAGTTATATTAAAAAAATCACAAGCTTCATATTAATTGACGGTCATGTCAAAATTTTCTATCATCAAAAACAAGTGTGAATATTTTTTATGTAGATATGAAAATACATTTTTTATCTTCAGTCAAGCATCGGTTATTAGGTATATATTTTAATCCGATTGTGAATGCTATTTGTTAATCTTCAATGCAATCTGGGAAATTTGTTTCATTGATTGCAGTATTCAATTCCAATTAATAGTTGATTTTGGAAAGACAATTGATAAAGAAAAAAAAAAAGAAAAAATTACTTAGGAATAGATCTATGAGAATATATTTTGAAAATATTGCCAACATTATTATAAATATGTTAATATGTGTGAGAATGAATGTGCACGGGTGCGAGTACTATATAGTTTTAAGTATAACTAACATTGTAAATGTAAAATAATGTTTAATGTTAATAACTGAATTTTATTAAACAATATATTTTAATTATTTTTAATTACGTCAGAATATTTTAATATATCTTAATGGTGATGTCATTATATCAGTTATTCTGAATTTAAATTACTTTTTACCTGTTATATTAATTTTCTTGAAAATCTACTTTTAACTCATTTCTACTTTATTGATATTTATTTTTCAATTTATCTGTTGTCATAAATATATTTTATTATATATAAAAATACAATTATATATATATATATATATATATTAGGTGCACCCACAGTATGCTCGCATTATTAGCATTATCAACATTTTTAATCAATATCGATACACTGCAGAATGAAGGTCTCTCAAGTTCAATCCATATTCCATGCTCTCTAAAACTTTCTTATCCATATCACCCATGTGCTCTTTTCTATTTCAACTATCCACCTCACATGTGATCACTTTCTGAGTTTTTTACATTCAATCGGAATTCAGTTGAAGTTTTAATTGTCCATCTATTAGTATCTCTTTTAGCAATATGTCCAGCCCAACTGCACTTTAGTTTTTTAATTTTTCCAGTGATGACAATAACAACTGTTTATTCATTCGTGCATGTATTTTGATTATGGTCTCTTCTTGTTATTCCTAACACACACACACACACCCCACACACACACACACACACACACATATATATATATATATATATATATATATATATATATATATATATAATCAAAACTACCCCAAATCCAAAATTAAAACAGACCAGCATAAAAATAATATTAAAACACAACCTAAGGTTTCCCTGCTACAAGCAGACTTCTCAAGTGTAAAGAACTACCAAAAACTACACAATATATATAATATTAAAAACTACCCACAAATCCATTCACTTCCCATCCACCCTTAATATTAAAAGAACTCTTAAATAAGTTAATTGCTTCAGAATAATAAATTTTCAATAATAAAGACTCTTTAATTCTTCTTTTGAATTCATTTCTCTCAAAGAAGACAACCTTAGCTTTATCAAAATCAATAGTGTGGCCTGTATCTTTTTCATGGACATACAAAGCAGAACTAAGATATCTATTTTTAACTCTACTTTTATGAACCTTTATTCTTTCATTTAAACTCAAACTACTCTGACCTATGTAAACCTTCTTACAATAAACAAGGGATAAAATATACTACACCAGGAATAGTCTTTCTATCAAAACCTTCTTTTGTATTATTTAAATATATATATATATATATATATATATATATATATATATATATATATATATATATATATATATATATATATATATATATATATATATATATATATATATATATATATATATATATATATATTCTAACCAATTAAAAATTCAAAAGGCCTTTTCTAACAAATTATAATTTAAATGTATTTTTGGTATTTTGAAAGCTGAACCTTTTCTTAAATATTAATTAATGAAAGATGCATTTCTTAAGTATCAATTAAATATGCAATGCATCAATTATATATATTCTAGTATAATAAGTATAGATTAAATAATTTCTAAGTATAGATTTAATATAATAATTTCTCAAGTACAATGTATAGACTAATATATTTCATACGTATAAATTAAATATAACTTCCTTTGTGCTACTCCGTTACAGGCCAATTGTAACTAAATAAAATCAATTCAAACAAATGAAAAGTTATTCTTTATTTTGTTAACTCTATAAAAACTTATTAAATTAACATAAAACGTATTCTGCAATCTCTCGATCGTTCATCCACATTGGATTTCAAATATAACTAAACGATTGGAAGAGCTTACAAATATCATATATATTATTGGATAGTTCAAGCTAATTATAATTTTATTCTCACCAATGAGAATTTTATTCAAATGATCGCACATCCAGTTATGGATTGATTATACTATATTCAAATCTATATGGAATTTACACACTTGCAGATAAATTGCATGCCAATTACAACATTTTAAGGATGGATCGATGGATACTTCATCATTCCCAGCTGACACTATTTCTGAGGCCTACTGAGATGATGATGATGATACAGAACATCTATAAGCTTAATTGCCAGGGTGCCAAATTGCAACTCTAATTCAATATACAGGTTAAATATCAATTCAATACTCTTAGTAATAATATTTCATGAATGGGTTAATACACAATCTATTTAGAGAACACTGAGAACGCATTAAAATTTACATATTAATATCTTTAAGAATTCCAGGTTATTCTCAGAGAATTCCCCATTCACTATGATTAAAGCTACAATTAAATTTTATTCTAATTATAAAGTTCTATATTCATCTCCACTTTCCTGATCCACTCCTCCATCAATTTCAAATCCATATGTCTATTATACTATTATTTATTTTATCATTAAATTTTACATTTTTGCTAGCTCCTTTCTCTCATTACAATCTCTTCTCAGGGTTTTTTTTTTTTTTTTGAATAATTAGGTGTGGAAATCGAATAAGCCGCGATAAATTATTGGTGATAAACACCCCCCTCTTGATCGCCTCCAAAGTGATCTCGGTTGTCTTTAATGCAGTTTAATATCAATTTACATTAAAGCTGGAATATTTTAAGCTTATTAAATCTTTATAAACACATCATATAACATAGTTGCAATTATAAAATTATTAAAAAAAAATGCGTCTAGAAGGGTTTGAATACAACGGATGGGGAAAGGATTTTATGCCCACCCTCTACACTCGCTATCACACAATACTATCTCTATTCACGATTTATATTTCAACAATATTAAATTATTTGGTAATTTTAAGCATTTGAAATTAACCTTTTAAATAGTTTTACTAAATATCAGTTATGTCCATGATAATTCAAATATTAATAGTAATATATTGATGTATGATTGGATTGGAAATATCTAGATAATAATAACCCACAAAAACATGGAGACACCCGCAAATTGTATTTAAAACAAATAACAAATTTTATTTAACAAACTATAATTCAATACAAAAACATATACATTATATTTACGCTTTCATTTTATCTTAAATCTAGTGAATACCAATTTCTGTTGTGTTCAATGCTTTCTCTTTTATTACTGATATATTTTAGAAAATACATAATCGATTTCTCCCCTAATTAAATTTAATAATTTTAGTTAACAAATCTAAAGTTAATATTCCCTCGCAAATTTATTGATCTTATCCTATCCTCCTGATTAAATATTCTTTGACCCTAATCTTTACAACAGAGATATCCTAATAATAGTAAGACTAAGTCACTGCAAATAAATTGGCATTAAGATCAACATCATCATAGTGCATTCTCTATGCCCATGTTCTTATGACACAATAATATTTTAACAATACTACCTTTCAGCGAAGTTCTCAGCTGGCCATGTAAATATTTATTAAATAAATTCAGATACGCATTGCTTATGCCCAATCATTCGTAAGTTTTATTTAACCCTTAACAGTTATTAACTTAATTATTTTTAGCTCGAATGCTAAATCAAATCTACAAAAACAATATTCAAATACATCAATCGCACATACATTATCTGCATTCATTCTGACATTAAATTGAGTTTGCGACCTGGTATCAAATACTTATAATAATGCTTATCATGGCTATCCTCTCATACACACGTAAGGAATATCAACTATTAATATGAGGCAGGCAGTGACCCGAATAAGAGAGAACCTTTTCATTAAGGTTGAGAAATGCTAGGATTTTTATCGCTAGTCATATAAAAACATAGGTATACCAAATACCTCTGGCCATAAAAATAAGAAACCTTCTTACAGTGTAGAGAATACTCAAGTGGGAAAACTCTTCCACTGGGTTCAAATACTTTATGAATGTCGCATAAATCTTAGTGAGCTAGACTTCACTGAGTTTTGTGGAGATCTTTGTCTATCCACACACATACAGGTCGAAACATCAAATTATACAAGTAAAATTTTCACAACTTTAATATTTTTGCAAATTAGTGTACTGGAATATGAGCCCATAAATTTTCCAAGCATAAATCAGCTTGTTTCTGGCCTTAAATCTATAATAACAATAATAATAGCAATAAGAAATGTGGACAAAATTCTCAAAACTATTTCCATGCACTTTTATAAAATAAAATAAAAATGATGATGATGGAACTCAATAGACAAGCAATTCGTTTATAAGTCTAAGCATTTGACAATAACTTCTGATGCTAATAACAATATCTTTTAAGTGTTTCTTTTAATTGTTTGTAAAGCATTTTAAATAAGGCATATCAGAATGACATGATATAAAGTTGTTCTACCTACAAAATGACAATAATAGCAAAAGCATTTAAATAAGCATATATAAAATCATCTGAAATCAATCTCTATCTCCAAAACAATACAATGGTAATTTTAAAGTAGATGATATACATAATACACTACAAAGAAAGAAATTATCTCTTTTTTATATTAAATGTCCTACACACATTTTATATTCACTTTTTATGTGTGTAGGATATTATATATATATATATATATATATATATATATATATTAAATATCCTACACACATAAAAAGTGAATAATAAAAAAAATTATACTTATATAAGTCTTTTAGTGGGTGTCATTCCAGGTTCCTGATTTCTGTTTTCTTTTCTCTTTTTTTTTTTTTGATTCCTCCTTGACCGGTTTATAAGAGCATATAAGTCCTTGTAGTAAAAGTTATTTTGATAGTTTGGTTCCTCTGGCATTATATATATGATTTGTATATTGTCGAAAGAGTTCCTCAATTTTAAGTTTATGCATATTAAATTTAAATAGCATTCGTTTAACTTTTTCACAATATAGGTCTGTTGATTTTTGATTGTCCTATTCCATTTTGAATTCATTTTATACATATACATCAAACTTTTGAGTTTTAAATTTTACTATTTGCATATATATAAACGATATTAAACTCAAATTTTAACTTCTGTGGTTTAAATTTTTATTACCATCTGTGGACTAGTTCACTTCTGGAGGTTCAAGTGTGTGCCCACTTAAAATTTACTCATGATACATTGTCTTTTTTTAAGACAATGTAGATTTAGACAAATTATTCTGAAGAGACAAAAATTTCAATAAAAACAATTTTAAATTTTATAAGACAGTTTTCTCTCGGTCAATGCAAGAAAACTGTCACAGATCAGAAAGTCTAACAATAAAAAAGGCCATCATCTTCTGTTATCACAGCTTCTATAGAGAAAATCCCTCTGTTCATTATCTTTATAATTAATTGACTTGTTCCCCCATCTCAATTAATTTTAACTTTTTTGGCTCTTTCAGAAAAACAGGCACAAATTCCATTTTAAACAGACACAATTAACCCTACAATTTAACAGTTATAATTGCCAATTATTTTTTGACATTTGACAGACCATTCATTGTTAATGGTCTAAATTAATGGTCCACTTAAATTCCTTGGTGAAATCTGTGTCCTTAAGGACTATGATAATTAACTAAGTAAGATAATCCTTGAAACTTATACTAAAACAAATAACAGAACAGTAATCTTACTTTTTCCCTTTAATAGTGAAACAAAATATATATTGCAGCTGTTTCAAACTCAGACTTTAAATTAAATTTAGTTGCTAATATTAAACATTAAAATGATTTAAATTTCTTATTTAAAAATTGCTTTACAACATGATACGAAACGATTATTGATTGTAAATTTTACAATCAAAATCTATAATTAGATTATATACACACACATCGCAGGTATATAATTTTTTTTAAATTAACCTTTAATGCTTTAACCCTTAATTATAATCCTTTATTATTAAAAATACACTATTATTATTTACTTTCATGAACTGCTTCTTTATAACTCATTACAAAACAACTTTCACTTATCATCACTATCCCATGTAGTTTTTAATAGTCACACATTTTCCTTTTCTCAGTCAACCTATCTACAAATGTACACACTTTGCTTTTCTAATATTTTCTTAATATTAACTTGACCCATAAATAAAACTAAAATAATCCTCTGGTTATAAACACACTAACAATAAATTTTTAGATTGCTTACTAAGTCAAACATACACAATCCATTATAAATATGGGCTCAAACCTAGTCTTTACTAAAATATTTTCTTATTAAAGGCAAAAAATACATACATTATGAGGAAAATTTTGATGGAACCTTCTCTTTCATAGCTAACCTAAAAAGATGGAGCCTTGGATAAATCCAAGAGCTACAATATATATATATATATATATATATATTGTAACATTTATTTATATACGTTGCAAATATATTGGCATTGGGTAAAAAAAAAACTAAAAGATAAAAGTGGATTTAAAATTTTGTTGAGTAATTTTTTTTTTAAAAAAAAAAACGTACAATGAGGGTTGAATTATTCTTCTTATTTTTTTTTATGTGATTAGTAATAACAGTAATTGGAGAGAACAAAAGAATTCCAAAAGCAAGTAAAAAAAAGATAAGCTGAAAGTAGAAATACTCAAATTAATTAAAGATGGCCGAAAACTTGAAGAAAATAAAGACTTTATTACATAAAATTTATAAAGACTGGATAAGATTAAAAAGGCATGGTACTAGCATGCGCAGAAGTCCTGAAAACTGTCGTGTATAAAAAGGAGGGATCCGGTTGAAGGAACGTCTTGTTCGTTTTGTTTCTCTAGTTGGTCTTGGATAACATTAATAGATCCAAGATCGCTCTTCGCTGAAGGAATTCGGCATGTCGCAGTGAACCGGAGCTCCTGAAGACATCGGACCTAATGATGTACACCAGGAAAAGCCTTCGTGACCGACTGGGGAAATGGACCACAAGATCAAGCACTAACCAAAAGGCCGAGCTCATTATAACCAAAAAACTATGCATAGTTATCTACTACTGAATTCATGAAACTTACCGGTAAGAATAATTATCCTGATTGTGACAAAGTTAACTATTTAAAACTACTCATAAAAATATACGTATAAAAGAATCCCGATAGTGACTTTAATTTTTCTATATGAGAGACTCTTATTTAACCAAGAACTTTTTGTTTATTTTAACTGATATTTATATTTTCTGGATATTTCCCACCTGAATTAAATATGTTCTCTCCAAGGTATTAATTAGCTACTTAACATGAAGTATTTTAGTTTGTCAAAATTAAAAATATTTCTAATATCAATTCTCATTTGTGCGTTATTAATAATAGTTATTATTTTTTATTATTAAATTTATTTTTAGTGTAATAAGATTTAAACGTAAGTTACCTTTGCCAATATGTTTCAATACGCCCAGGACTAATAATCGTAAAAATCATTAATTCTCATTACGGTAGAATTACCGCCCCTTAAAAAAAAAAAAATAATAAAAATCTTTTTATTTTTTTTTGTTTTACAACTTGCGAGAGGTGCTGGCGACATATTTCAGCGGATTCTTAGGAATTCGGGCACCCATAGTAAATAAAATTAAAAGTTGATTTTGTCAATAGCACAATTCGTAACAATTAATAGGCTGAAGTTGATCAGGAAAAATAGCTGTGTTTTTAGAATAGAAATACAACTTTCTTTTTTCTTTTGATACAGCTTGATCAACTCACGCTCAAATATAAATTTGAGGCGTATAGTGGCCAAGCAAAATGGAAAACGTTATAATGGCGACCCAACTCGGGCTTCGATTTAACAACTACAACCTGAGATGAGTTGTAATGATAAAGAACATTACAATGATGACTCAAAGAAACTCACAGCTGGAAAATAAATTATGATTTTTTTGAAAAAAGAAAAAAATTATAAAAAAAAAACTAACTAATTAAACCCTGATTATTAAAATATGAAAGAAGATATTTTTTTAATATGACTTCCAGAAAGAAAAAATATATATGTATATTTTTTTTATATATGTCTAAAAACACGATCGTGGCTGATGTAGACGTAAGTCACAAGTATTTGACCGGGTAGGCGGTTACTGAAGAGGGGAATAACATAGCCCCGAGTCCTTATCCGCAGTATATGAACATAAGACCGTCTTTAAATGCTCGTCAGACTATTTCTAGCAGAGATCCCAATAAAGGGGAAGGCGGATCAAGTTGGACCAAGTTGCCATGAGCCTGTAAGACTCAGAACGATGAGCAACGCTCGTTTGTGCTTATAACTTGGGCTTCTTATCGTTAATATTACACTAAAGTGGATAGGACACAGATGAATGTTGAAATATTTTCCATTCCCGCCGTGTTAGACCTAAAAGTGGGCGTTAAAGCCGAACGTCGCTTGTGAATGAGTCTACACAATATATCAGCATGCTACTACAGAAAAAAAAAATACGAATATGAATTTAAAAAACTTAAGAATAAAATTAGTGTAAACCCCTATTTTATTCTCATCTCCTGGCACTGGTGGTATTGTAACGTTTATTTATATACGTTACAAATATATTGGCATTTGGTAAAAGCTAAAAAAGTAAATTTAGATTTTTTTTTGATTAGTATAATTTTTGTTAAAACGTGCAATGAAAGTTAAAGTTGTCATTCTTATTTTTTTTTTATCTAATTGGAAAGAATAAATGACATACAGATTACTAATCCAGATAAATAAAAAGAATTCCAAAAGTATAAGCTAAAAGAAAAATATTTTAGCTAATTAAAGATGGAAGAATAATGCTAAAAAAAAAAGAGAACTTTGTAACTTAAATTTAAGAGAGAGTGTATAAGATTATTATCTTATATGCTGATAAAAAGACAAAAGAGTGCGCAGAAGTTCAAAAAATGGAGCGCGATATAAAAAGGAGATGACAACTTCAATCTAGGTCTTCTCTTTTACTTCTAGTTACGTCTCTGAAAGTTGGAGGTTTCCACGAGCATAACCTGTGGCAAGAAATATACTTCTACACAGGTATGCCCCTTGCTGTACCAAGCTGTCACGCAAGCATGGAAACGGGACTTGTGAAGACCGCTTTTTGCAATAAAAGGGTCACTACAACCGTGCCTTTTCTCCAGCTATAGAACGGAACAATAATGGAAGATGCCGGCAGGAGAGACCAATGGAAATTCTCATGATCTGGGATCCCATAAACCTACATGAACTTACCGGTAAGTTAAGAGTAAATTTTCCTGATAGTGACTTAAAAGTTTGCAAACAATTATTTATCTAAGCTTAGACTACCATCCTGATATAGACTTTTCTTTTCGTATTCAAGAGACTTTCTAATAAAGAAATTTATACAAGATCTTGAGACATTATTAAATCGCTTTAATTGCTTAATCTCACTGTTTTTGTTAATCGATTCAGTATCTGGATTAGTGTGTGTGTACTTTCCTGTGTAGGTAATATGTAATTTAACTTATAAATATTTTAGTTTGATGGAATAAAAGAGATTTTACTTTTATCAACCTTTTCATTGTGCGTTATTGATAATAGTTATTATTTTTTATTATTAAATTTATTTTTTAGTGTAATAAGATTTAAACGTAAGTTACCTTTGCCAATATGTTTCAATACGCCCAGGACTAATAATCGTAAAAATCATTAATTCTCATTACGGTAGAATTACCGCCCCTTAAAAAAAAAAATATAATAAAAATCTTTTTATTTTTTTTTGTTTTACAACTTGCGAGAGGTGCTGGCGACATATTTCAGCGGATTCTTAGGAATCCTGGCGCCCATATGAAATAAAATTAAAAGTTGATTTTGTCAATAGCACAATTCTTAACAATTAATAGGCTGAAGTTGGTCAGGAAAAATAGCTGTGTTTTTAGAATAGAAATACAACTTTCTTTTTTTCTTTTTGAGACAGCTTGATCAACTCACGCTCAAATATAAATTTGAGGCATATAGTGGTCTAGTAAAACGGTAAACGCTACAATATATATATATATATATATATATATATATCATCAAAGCACTTAGAACCGAATTTTCATGTTTGTTTTAATGTTTGTGGAAAGTTTTATATATAAAGTAATGTAGCAGGGGAAGGGGATTTCTATTTCAATATTTTTGTCGTTTTATTAATGAATTTAGCTTTCCCTTATTGTTTTGTATTCAAATCATACCATTACACTGGATATTTCATAATATATAGGTAGTAATTAATTATTATTTTAAAGTTTTATATGTGTTTTTCCAAGCATTGCCTGCATACAAGCTCCCTCATTCATGTTTTCATATATATTGTGCTTCATTCCCAGTTGTATCAGAAAGCTGAACCCTGTCTTATATTTCCAAATCCAAGAATCAGGTTCTTACCCCCCCCCACCCCCAAGAACTTATTTGGTCACTTGAGCTAACTCTATATGGAATCACTCATGGAAATCACCAGCCCATAACAACTCACAGCAGACGATTTTTCTTTTGATAAGCTGATTCTGCCAAAGTCGCAGACATATATCGGTCTTTATATCATTCAATGAATTTTTGGAAGCACATTGATCCATGACTGGATCACACAAATATGCCACCATACAAATTCTACCCTTTTTGTTCAAGTTCCAAGTAAAACCTATAAATATCCATAAGCCCTAATGTGCTGATTCTACTAAGCAGATTTCTTTATGATATTTATTATTTTCATGCGTGCATCATTTTTGCGACACATTTATATTTGTTCTAGATTAGCTTTCGCATACACATTTTTTTTACTTAGTATAAACTGAGTTTATTTCACATATTAATGTAACGTGTATTTTTATAATAAAGTTAATAATTCTAAATACTCGGTCAAGTGCAATATTTTGTTCTTCTTTCTATGGGTGAATTTTAGGTTCATTTATATACTGGAATAGCGCTTTTAAAATTGTATTTGCAGATATTATTATTTATCAATTATTGGCATATAAATCAGGCACAATAAAAATAATAAAGTAAGAAATCTATTTGTAACTTCTTAAATTATAAAAGTAAATTCCATGTTATATAATATAAAGGGGCCAATTAACACTAACGGAGAAATATAATAACTCACATATTTTATTTAAATTAATAAATCATACCTTTATATTCGAACTTGCCGAATCATTGTTTCTTTTATTTAAAATTGTCATATTTTGTTTAATAAATTATGCTTGCTATGCCTAGATGATCTTTTGCTAAACCTATATATATATATATATATATATATATATATTTATCATTACCTTTCATATATATATATATATATATATATATATATAATGTGAAAGGTCATGATCTTTAAATATATCAAACTTGTGTATTTTATACTAAAAGGTTTCACTAGTTCATTTCCAATTTAGAGACTTTTTGTGTCTCCATTAGATCGATATCATCAAAATTGTTGCTCATAAGTTGGTAGATCTGGAAAATAGGCAAATAGGCAGAGTTCATGAGTGTTCCTGACTTACATATCTTGCACATGATTGGACTTGAGGTACTTTTGCCTAGATGCTAGATCTTGTTATATGAACTGACAAAACCGACCAGTACAGTATTTCAATATGACATTGAAATTTTCCAACATTTATCATATTTTAATCAGTGTTGCTCTCTCTATGAATTTTGATGATATTATTAGAAAATGGTTGCTATTTTATTACATTTTTATATTGCTAAATATCATTTTTTTAAAACAATTACGCAAAGCAAATATTCGTAGTCCATAAAAGTTTTTATCAAAAGAATAAAGAATATCATGCATGATTTATCAAGATTTGTGCAATATTTGTGGAATTATAATATAACAAACTTTCACATTTTTATAATAATATAGATATTATAACATAACTTGAGGCATTTTTATTACAGAATGTAATTAACTTTTTATAAAAAGCTTTTCTTATTATATTTATATGATTACATATATTGCTGAATGGTTTGACTAGGTGACATCAATTGTTGATGGCAGTGGCAACTTTAGAACATTTAATAAGAATCATTATATATATTTAGCACTGAAATTTGTCTTTACACATTGTAAAGATTGGTTAATATGCTGAAATTGATATGCAAAAAAAAACTAAAGGATAAGAATAAGACTATACTGAAATTGATAAGAAAATAAGTTTCATTTTTATTTTTTCCTATTAGTGCTATACAACTAAATCAAAGCTAATAAAATAAATTTAGCTGAATTAATTGTACACGACAGTACTTACACACTTTGTTTGGGTATAAGTCCCTACAATTAGAAACGACAAATTAAAAATAAATTTTATTTTAACAATTTCAAGAAATAACTAAATTCATAAAAGTCTTTATCAAAAGATAATGTGCTTATGTTGTAAATTAAAATTATAATTGAATCTTTGGTGAGAAAGATTAAAACATCAAGCCCATAATTTAAATAATATCAATGTTTATAACAAACAGAAAATTTTATTTTATAAATCTTGGATTAATGTTAATATTTCTTGTAAACTTGATATTTATGTGAAAATAATTAAAAATTAAAATGTTAACATTACTTAAAAGTTTTTATATTTTTATATAGAAGTGTAATTACTTAAATTATTATATCATTTTTAAATAAAAAAGTTGCTTTTCTCAATCTATACATACTAATAAAAACATGTTGACCCCAAACAAATACTATAACATGAACTGTTTTTTTTTCTGTGAATGATAACATATATAAAACAAAAATAAAGAATTAACACAATAGATCTTGTTTTAATTTGCATATTTACATTTTAATCCAAATCTAAATATTTAATTATAAACTAACAGAGCTAAAATTTACGACATTATGAAATGGAAGCTTTATATCTGGGAAATACACAGGAACATAAATTTAAAAAATCTTAGTTCTATATTTTATTTTCTAATATTACTACTTAAAGTTAATTCTAACCTGATTCTGATTTTAAATAACTTTAACATTTACATCGTATAATTCACACAATTTAAAAAATCAAGAATTAAAGTAAAAAATAGAATCTTGATAATCTTATCTGAAACTTGTAAAATTGCTTTAGTAAACTATTTTAAAGTTTGTAATTGATAATAAAAATGTAAAACAAAAGTACTTTATTTACTTAATAATTTGCTGGAAAATCAATTTTACTTACACTTTTTTTTTAACTTTTCGAACTATTTGAAGTTGCTAATGGTGTTAACAAACTATATAGCTCTAAAGCAAATAATTCAGAAATATTGAAATTAATGGCTGCTGTATTGTGCACAAGTTATCAGTATCTTTTATTATTTACCTTTTATCCTTTCTTTTATTCTTATCCTTGTATATATAAATTTGAAAAGTTTGTTTGCTTGGCAATGGGTTTTTGCTTTATAGTACATTATTGTTTTGAAAAAATTAAATTTTTTTTACTAATGTGAATGAAGTGATTGGGACAGGGAGTATTTTGTAAATCTGAAATGTTTGTATATCTACCTGCATTGAAATTATATATATATATATATGTTGATATGGAGATTTTCATTATATATATATATATATGTTGATATGGAGATTTTCATTGGTCGCATATATAAAAGACATATTTTGCGGGTTCATCCATGTTAAAAATTTAAATATTGATATACCAATGTTTCAACTTGATCACACAAGTCATATACTGAGTGATTAAAGGTAGAAAGATGGTTGTAGAGGTGCTACAATCGCTGATTTGAAAAAAAAAAAACCATTAAAGTTCCACCAATAGCAATACCTCAGCATATCAATATTTAAATTTTTTAACACGGATGAACCCACAAAATATGTCATATATATATATATACCACATGCATTAAGAACCTCAGTCACTTGAAATATGCCACTTCTCTACTATGAGCATAAAAAATTATTTTTGTTACCGAATATTCACTAATGTTGATGAGCATCCTGACATAAAATAAATTACCTATTCCTGACATCAGCTCAGATCAGAGTATGACATTCACAACTATTAAACAATTGACAAACAGACATAATTGGCAAATGCCAGCTAAATTAATTTAATAAATATAATAATAATGTTTATTGATACTAAGTTTGTAAAAATAAATAAAATATAAATTAAAACAAACCTCACCAAAATAAAATTAAATAGAAAAAGTAATGTTCTTTCATGGATGAGTGCCATCAGATAAGACCTAAGTGAAAAGTTGATACAGGCCGTTATATTTCTCTAAAGTAATATTCCCAGAAAAAGCAAACACTATCAAAGTATTTATATAAAACAATGATTGTTAAGGGATAATAATATTGCATAAGATTTAAATTAACTTTTCTATTATCATTACTAATTTATGCAGACCTGTACCAGTTTGCTAAGACACTGTATGGTATGACTGAACCCAAGCCACATAAATAAATACAGTGGAGTTACAAGGGGCTGTCTTATTGCACACAATATCCATAACTATATGTGGTTTACTATACATAGACTATGATAGGCCGCATAAGTCAGATGTTTATACTGGACTACTAATCATATCATAACTATCGCCTAGAGACCTGTATAAAATGCTAAGGCATGGTGTGGTACAATCAAACCCAAGCCATGCAAAAGAAGCACAGTGGATTTATAATGGGACATCTTACTCCAAACAACACATATAAACAAACACAAAATTGTAGGCTGTGATAGCCTGCACAAGTCTCAGTTTTACATTTCAATATTCTTTGTATACCCATATAACTAATGAGATTTTAAACATTCTGTAAAAATAAATTTAATAGAAAAATATTAGACTATGAATTTCTCAATTTATTTTATTAAATAAGAACTTCATTTATTTTAGACTGCTATTCATCACTAATAGCAATGAATTATGAAACTGATTTAATGAAAAAAAAAAAAAAAAACAGAATAAAAATTTAAACATAAAAAAAATATTTTGTTACTCAATGATATAAATTTATAAAGTTACCTTAAAGTCAAATAATTACTTAAACAGACATCTATCATAATAATAAAATAAAAACTCATCCATGAAGAAATTAATAAATTGCATATTGCTGTTAACAAAAGTAAAGCACATATATTTAAGGAAAATACTTTGGCTTATTTTAATGTATTTTAAGAATATCTTTACAATTTGAACCTTATCACTCACTACCAAATCCAAATCATTTTTATAACCAACTAAATATAAATGTTTATATATATATATATATATATATATATATATATATATATATATACACAACACAATTATGTAATTAAAGTGTTAAAATTTTCTTATCATAATAAAAAATTTTAATCCTATACAGGAGGGAAATTGTAAGGGTTACTTACAATCTTGTTAACCTCATTTATTTAAATAAAAGATCAAAACATAAACTGAAAAATATAAGTGTAAATTTATGAATAGTAAATAGTAAATACATTATTATTATTATTATTATTATTATTATTATTATTATTATTATTATTATTATTATTATTATTATTATTATTATTATTATTATTATTATTATTATTATCATCATCATCATTGTTATTATTATTATCATTATTATTATTCTTAAAATACATAAATATTATCAATAAAGCAAGTCATATATAACTGACATTGCTTTTATAAGCTTGTATTTACAAAAATTAAATACAGAGAGTGTACCAATAGCTCAAACAAACTCTTAATTTATAAGTGCAGTAAGAGATAAAATTTAAAATCTCTATCTGAAATACACTTATCCCCAGACAAATTGGTTTCAAGCTTATGGCTCGCCTCAGTGAGGAGCTAAAATATTCAGACACTAGATCTAAAACATCAACTCAAAACCCAGAACTTATTTTATATGTAATATTTAAATAGAAACTGTGAAGTTTTTGGACATGAAAATAAATAACTTAAAGTTTAAACTATAAAACCTTAATAATAAAAGTCAATTCAAATAAATAGTTGTTTTAATAAAATTAAAATATTAAAATGATTATTTTAGATAATTCATACATATACTGGTTAAAATGATTATTTTAACTCATTTATATATAAAATTATTTGAGTTAAGTTATTGTAATAATCAAGATGTAAACTTGGAGATAAACTTAGATCAAGTTGCATCTTAGCAACTAAACACAAAGAAAATAAAATTTAAAATTCAATTATACAATTTTTAATTATAGTAATTTCAACAATAGTTGAATAAGAAATTGTGAAATCAAATAGTGTATTTAAAACATACTACTGGAAGTAGATTCTACTATAAAAGCTGGATCAAATAATTTAAAAATTAATCCTAACTTTTGCCAATGAATTAACCACTATGCATAGTCATTTCATTGTGTTCGAATTCTGAACATATTAAAAGATGGATCAATAATTTGAACAAATCTTATTGTTGATAATTTTTTTTTATTAGAAAGGAACTCTAATTTCACTCAATAAAAATAATAAATAAATTCCACTTTAATATTATCAATTATAATGTCAAAATGAAATTATATATTTTTTTATTTATTAATTAGAGGAAGTTGTAATAAGATCGTTCTAAATTGGAATCATAAAGAAGATAAATTTAGTCAAAAAACATTTATATAAGTAAATTAAATTATAATAAGAAGATAATAAGCAGGGGTGGCCAACTTTTGTGTTTGTAAGATCTACTTTTATTTTTAAAATGTGTTTGTGATCAACTTGTTGTCATAAACAATTGACTTGTTGTCAGCGGATGGAGGTGTAAAATACATACTATTTTTAGATATCTATCTATGTAAAAAATAACATAATTATTTAATGGGCCAAAAAACTCATATCTGGAGAAATTAAAGCAACATGAGTAATTATTAACAATATTTATTAATTCAAATTAGCTACTGATAAAGATAGATTTAGAATTTATTTTATTACCTTAACATTAACAGGTAAACTGTGTTTGCATGTCTCTAACCAAGAAATCATAATTAGGTGTACACCCTGACAAAGATAATAATAAAGAATCCTCAGTATGAGAATCAGTCAGGACATAATGTTGTTTAATCTTCATTAACTTTAAGTATGAAAATGTCGATTCACAAAGGTATGTAGATCTGAAACAAGAAACAATATATTCGCTACATTTGGTGATATTGAGATATTTTTCTCAGCTGATGTATTTCCAAAAGTATTCAAATTTTCTAGGTTGTAAGATTAAATCAGGTTATAAAATTATAATTTCACTTTCTAATGCCTTTTGCTCTGTATGAAATATATCTGAAATTTTTTGGCTAATGGGTTTCACACTTAATTTTTTTAAAAAAAGGAAAAGATATACAATCCACAATTTCTTTATTTTTTTTAAAGTCTTGGAATCTTACCTTAAAATCATCAATTACTTTTTGGATTACCAAGACATATTTATTGATATTATAATTAATATTTTTAAGTTTTTGTAGGTGATCTTTTATTAGCAAAATAAATTTTGTTTTATATGCATCTATTTAGCTGATGATAGCACTTACTGTTTTATTTTTACCTTGTAATTCTAAATTTTAATTACTTAACAGTGAAGTAAAATTGGTAATAAAAGCTAAGTCACTAAACCAAGTTTTGTAATTTAATTTTTCACATTTTCCATCTTGCTCATAGGGAAAATCTATTATTTCAGGCAATAAATCATAAAATCATTGCAGAAATTTACCTCTGCTTAGTCATCTTACATCATTATATAATAATAATTTAGGTTGGCCTTCATCGAGCTGCAATTGGAAGAGATATCCCTTGAGGAAACTTCCTCAAATTGAATTAACAATTTTAAATGCTATGTCCATTACTTCTTTTTTATTTAGACTTTTGCTGGCTAACACTTGCTGGTGAATTATTCCAGTAGTAGCCTAAAAAAGCTGGGCATTCATCTTTATTTTGACATAGGGCTATAAATCCATTTATGCAATCTATTATTGCAGATGCACCATTCATTGTTATTGAAACTAAATTAAAAAGTGGTACTTTCAAATCATTGAGCAAGTTTTAAAGGCTTTGAATATATCTACACCTCTAGTCCTTTCTTTCAAAGAAATCATACCTAATATTTTTTTCTTTAGATGTAAAATCTTTAAAAACCATACGAATGAAAACAAGTAATTGTGCTGTATCACTTATATCTGTCAATTCATCACATTGAAGCGAAAAACAAAAACATCTATTAATACCATTATATAACTGCTTTTTTACACTTCCACTCATCTTCTCAAATCATGCACCACAGTGTTTTGAAACAGTTGTAGATCTTAAATTGAAGCAATAATTTTACTCTTGTTATGAAAATTGTTAAAAAGTGAATCTGATATTTCTAAAAAAGTTTCCTTTACAAATTCAACCTCAGAAAATGGTTTACATTTTTTACCAAGAGATAGCTTACTTTGAATGATGCAGCAGTTACTGCTAGTGACTTCAACATTGGCTTTTTCAAAACATTTTGTTGTTTTTTTAATTGAGTTTTACTAACTTTATATTTTCTCAATTTGGTATTTTGTGGATAATCTGTTTGATACTTGTTATGTAAAGCTAAAAGACTTCTCTCCAGATTATTCTTATTAGCAATGGGTATCAAGTTGAAGCATATTAATCAACAACGTTTATCATTTACGATTGTAAAAAAATAATCAAGTCCCCATTCTTTATTGAAATGATAAGTTTTCAATTTTTTTGTTTTACTACTCATGTTCATGGGTATACTAAAATGAAAAAAGAAATACTTATGACAATTTTATTTCCCCAAACTTAATTGATAAGAATTAAATATTAAAAATAAATAATACATATTGAATTAAATATGTTTCAAGAAAATTAAAAGCTCATGAACTGTGGTCATTAACTCCATTAACAACTTCAGTTTATAGGTCTGTTGCCAAGAATGCTCACTATTCAATTAAGTAGATATGTAAGAAAAGCCACAATTTAAATTAAATCATAAAAGGGTACTTATATTTTAAACAGAAGAAAAATTGAAACTCAACATGGTCACTATGGATAGATAATATTGATTAGTAATAATAAAATTGTTAATACTAAAGAAAATATGCTATCATATGACACTGTCAAAAATTCAAGCTAAATGGTTATGTTTTTCTATGAATCATAACTGTATGCATACTGTTGTGTTTGTGCATTACATTCATGCATTGCATTCAGTTACAAGTGGAATGCATTAAGTCAAGATTAAAAATATTATTTTCAATAATGATATGATATGACTTACTAGAGTTCACCTATCTAGAATTGAAAAAAAATTAGAACAAAAACTAAAATAACAAAAAAAAACTTGAAACTCTTGACTTAATTTGTTTCACTAGTAAGCTGATGGCTCTTGCCAGATTGGACTCATGATCGACCAGTCAGTCACAATCAAATTGTTGGCCACCCCTGATAATAAATACATAAAATGCATTGTGAGTAAAGACCATTTTGCCATAGGATTGAATACTATTATTTGATTTGAAAATAATGTAATTGTTTATTCCTACAGATATACCTAAACTAGATGCAAACTTTATCTATATAATTAAAAATTCAATTTCAATTTATATCAAAATAAATTTATGGAAGGAAATGTCAACATCATATAAAAGAAAGAATTCTGACATATTATATTAATTGACACTCTGAATATTGAAAACCAGGGAATAAAAAAACTCTATCCTCAATGAATATTAAGAACTTTATCCTTAAAATTTTCACTGAAAATTTTTTAATTGGCCAAGTGAATTAAAGTTTTAAACTTTTGATTGGGCAATTACAGAATTAGCAGTAAAATATATTTGTCTTTTAATATTACATTCATTTTAGTTTCATTTGTAAAAAGCAAATTAATAATTTGTCAGACAATGAAAGTGAATAAATGTTTTTTTCAAAAATAAAATTCTATTTATAATTATAAAAATATTCTATAGTGGAAAACCTAAAAAGAAGGTTTGTAACCTATTGGAAAATGTTGTATATGTCATTGATTTCTTTCTCAATTTACATTCATGTTAAAATAAAGAATTTTTACTAAAATATTAACTATTTTTCTAAAATATTTATATTTTCAGCATATTTTATCAAAATAATTTATAATATGTAAAAAAATACTTAAAAAGTACTTTAAAATATTCATTTTCATTTTGAAAATCAAAACAAAGAAGTTGAAGCAGTGAAAATTGTTGAGAAACATTCCTTTTTGTTCAATATGAGCAACGACCAATTAGCACCATCAAAAGTCTGTCTTCTCCTCTTGTTAAAATTTTAAATTTAAATATTATTGATTTTTTACTTGTAAAATAATTTGAGATAGGATATCTTATGGTACAATTTAATTTCTAAAATGATCGTAAATTTGCTATGATAACACAAAAAATTATAGTTTTAGTGTAAGTTGAAGCCATGAACAAAAATTTTTGGTTGATGCAGTTGGACATTATTTTATAAATTATGTAAATAAATAGGACAATAATATAAACTTTTAATACATCTTATTGTTATGGGTGTCATCAGCTTCAGATATTAAATTTTATTTCCTTTGCTTCCAAAGTATGTTTACATTGAAATAGTCCATTTAAGAAAGTTATTGGATGGAAAGAAAAGGGATATAATTGATTTAAATATTTATAATAAAATTTAGATATTGCCTATAAAATGACTTCACCGAGGTAAAAATAGCTTAATATGGAGGTGATATTTTATTATTCTTCATATTGATTTCATTCCTGATAGATCAGAAATTTTTGTTTATTATTAACATAATTAACATAGTAATATTTGCTTATTATTCTTTGTGTAAATCATTAATATCCTTGGGTGAAAGATATTTTATTTCATTTAATAATGATTACACATAGAAGGGGGTTCTTATAAAATTGGAATTCTTATACAAGGATTGGATAATATAAAATTTTAATTTATACATACAATGTTCATATTAAATGTAGCTAGTTAGTATTATTATAATTTTTTTTGCTGAATTTGTAAAATTTTATTTCTTGTTTTACGATTTATGAAAAATTTGGTTGTGTTGTGATACATATCTACTCTGGGGATATGAGAAGGTATTTTAATTTGATATTATAAAAGAGTAGAAATGTATGTAAAACACTTTTTATAATAGTTTTTATTTGTTACTTGAAATAAATTTAAATTATCTGTTAATAAATATGTTAAAGTTTGTTTTAAATTCAAGGAGGTCTCTGATTTATTTTAAATATTTATTTATTTTCTGAAATAAATAAAGATATGAATACACATACCCATATACATATATCATATTGATTTTATATCTTGATAATTTGGTTGAAATTAATTTTAATGTAGATTAAATTATATTAAGTGCTATTATTAATGTAGGATATTGATGGACACACTTGGAGAGAGTTAAATGTAACAAACAACCCTGAGTTTGAATACTGAACATAATGGAACCATCTACAAAGGTGAAGATTGAATGAATTAATCTAAATTGCATCTGTATTAAATATTTAACTTTAAATTATCTTGTTTGAAATGAATTCCATCTTGGATTAAAGTTAATCATATCATTCATACCATCCTATATGAAGACCCTAAATCTGATTATAGTTAAATATGACTACCTTGATTTGTTTAGGTGATTGGGACCATTACAGTATATAAAATTTTATATTATCACTAAATTCTTCAAGGTTGTTGCATTTTGCTTCATGAGATTTATTGAAGAGGTAGTGACCTTTGTCCATTTTATAGTTGTAGTTGTCTAGGTGGTGAGTTGAGAGCCTTCTTTGTAGGTCAGATTTAGGAAATCAGCTTTCTAAGGATTTATGATTTCATAACATGTTGAATCATGAAGGTTCATCTCAGAGCATAAAGTTCATCTTGGTGAGGTGCCTAGCTCAGCATATTTTTATAAGCACCACTAAGAAAAATTGGGCAATTCATTTTACAACTGCCAGCCATTCCTGAAAAACTGTTGTTTGAGTATCACTAATTTTGATGTAAGAGCTGGAAAAAAACGTGGTTTGTCACACAGAGTAAAGAGTCTCAGTATCTGCAATACAATCTTGAATAATAGCTTTGAAAAACTTGGATGAATAATCAATGAACCTTTTTAATGAATGAATAGGTTGAACAAACTGAATGGAGTTAATTACTGAAAGAATCAATTGAATAAACTGAATTGATACTGAATTAATGAAATGAATAGATTCAATACGTCATTGAGTGAATAGTTTGAATAAAACAATACATTTTTTTTTTTGGGGGGGGGGCTTTTATACCAATTCAGTCTATTGTTCTCTGACACAAATTTTTCTAGAATTTCACGTTTAATTAATTAATAAGACAGGCTTTTAATCAATTAAAATAGGACATTTCAATCAATTAAAATTGAACATTTTTGCATTCCATGAATTAATCTCAATACAACTCTTATCTTAACAATCTTAACTTTTAAATTTTGTTAATACAACAGATTAAAATTGGCTTTTGAGATTAGGCATTGTTGTATAAAGTTTTAAAAATAAACTTTTACAAAAGATTAGAGATTTATGTACAAATTTTACTTTTTTATGGAAAAAAATTGATATTACTTTTAGTAAATAACTGAAAATATTTTATTGATTCGTGTGTGTGTGTGTGTGCATACATGCATGCAATCACACTTTTGTAGCACATGTTTAATATAAAATGAAATTAGTAAAAATTTTAAATTAAGTTGAGGTAGAATTTTTAACTGTAACCCTCTCTTGGTTTACCACACATTGTTTCAATATATGTATACATTGTAAGGTATGGCCTTACGCCCTCCAAAACC
Organism: Epiperipatus broadwayi; assembly: GCA_028023455.1. Taxonomy (NCBI): domain Eukaryota; kingdom Metazoa; phylum Onychophora; class Udeonychophora; order Euonychophora; family Peripatidae; genus Epiperipatus; species Epiperipatus broadwayi. Next base: position 169,853 of record JAQFVV010012701.1, read on the forward strand.
GTGAAAAATATTCTTTGCTTAATTTAAACAAAAGACCCATTGTAACAAAAACCTCTACATTTGAGAATACAAATCAATTGAAATTTACTACCAAAAAATAAAAGTAGTCAAATGCATTGTAAGAAACCAATAATTAATCATTTCCACAATTAAATGTTTAATTTATTTTTATGACAAATACAACATGTGAAGTAAACTATTAAACATGTATACTAATATTTACCTTTATGAAATACCTTTTGTCAATTGTTATGCAATTTACATACATCATAACAATACAGAGGGAATGTGATTACATTTACTATGGTTAAATTTAGACGTAAGCAAAAAAATAAAAAAATACTTAAAGGAAAGAAATAACAAACAAATTTTGACTGATTATATATATATATATATATATATATATATATATATATATATATATATATATATATGTTTGATATATATATATATATATATATATATATATCATCAAACATTATCAATCCACTGCAGGATGAAGGTCTCTCCAAGTTTAATCCATCTTCTCCGATCATTAGCTTCTCTCTCCACATCACCCCTGCACACCTTCTTATTTCATCCATCCATCTCACATGTGGTATTTTTCTGTGTCTTTTACAATCTCTTGGAATCCGATTTAAAATTTCAATTGTCCATCTATTATCATCTCTTCTAGCAATATGTACAGTCCAACTCCACTTCAATCTTTTAATTTTTTCAATGAGGTCAGTAACACCTGTTTGTTCTCTTACCCATACATTGTGTTTTTGATCTCTTCTTGTTACTGCCAACATACATATCTCCATACTTCTTTCAGTGGTCTGAAGTCTCTGTATTGCTCTTCTATTAAGTGCCCAAGTCTCAGATCTATAAGTAAGAACTGGTAAAAAAAACCTTACTTTTCAAACTCATAGGCACATTTCCTTTTAGTATCAAATTATTTCTACTAAAAGCATTCCAACCAAGTTTAATTCTATAATTAATTTCCTCCATTATGTTTCCATCTGTATTAACAATCTGACCAAAGTATTTGTAACTCTTAACCTCTTCTAATTCATCATAATCAATCGTTATTTTCATATTTTGAGCAAATCGATTAAACATTACTTTAGTCTTTTTAGCATTTATATTTAGACCTACTTTCCTACTTTCATCTGATAACTCCTGCAATATTTCCTGCAATTCTGAAGCATTATTTGCAAAAACAACTACATCATCTGCGAAATCTAAATGACTTAAATAATCTCATTTACTTTCACTCCTTTAGTTTCCCATTTTAATCCACAAAATACTTCTTGCAGCACAGCTGTAAAAAGTTTTGAAGATATGAACTCACCTTATCTTACACCTTTCTCAATGTTGACTTTCCCAGTATTACTAACATAATCTAATTGTTGCTGTTGCATTTTTATAAATATTCTTTAAAATATGACAATATCCTGGATCTATACCTTGATGATCCAATGCTTTAATTACTGAAGAAATGTTTATAGAATCAAATGCCTTTTCATAATATACAAATCCAAAACATAATGACAACTCATATTCATTTGTCCTTTCTATAACTTCTTTCAATACCTGGATATGATCTATTGTACTAAAACCACTTTTAACTCCATCTTGTTCTTTTGGTTGGTGGAAATCCAATGTTCTCTGTAGACGAGTTGTAATTATCTTGTGAAAAAATTATATAAAACTGATAAAAGGCTGATAAATCTTTAATTTCTAATATCTTCTTTATCACCTTTTTAAAATATTAATATTATTATTGCATTCTCCCAATCATCTGGTACATCTTTATCATTTAGATATTTGGTATATAACTTTGCTAAAAAAATTATATTTCTTCACCTGCTTCTTTTAATATATCAATTATAATTCCATCATTACCTGGAGCCCTTCATTTCTTTATACATTTAATTGCATGTTTCTCTTCTTCATTTAAAATTCTGGCAATTGAGAAGATGTAATAGATATAGGAGGTACTTGTTCTTTATTACTATATAATTCTTGATAAAAATCTTCTACCAATTTCATGATGCCATCTCTCTTTTTAGTAATAATTCCATCTTTTTTTTCTTATTGCAGATATAAATTTCCTACCAATAGAAAAATATTGTTTAACATTTTTGAGACTTTTATTTTCTTCTACATCTTTCCTTGCTAGTTCACAGTTATATTTTCTTATATCATTTTCAACTCTTTTCTGCGGCATTTTACAAAATTCAAGATTTTCAATCCTTTTTAATGCATCATTTTTGTATATCTTCATATTTCTTTTTTCTTCATAAATTCTCTGTTTTCAGTAGAAATTTTATTGGTCAATTGCTGCTGTTTTCTACCAGCTATCTTTGTTGCAGTTTTTAAAAGTGTATCAGTTATTTTCATATTAATTTCATTCAAATATAAATCATGTTCAAAATCTACTAATGCTTGAAACCAATTAGTAAGTTATAATTTAAATTCATTAGAATGTTGCTGAAGATTAGGAATATCGACTGTAAATATTGTTTTTCTTAATAATTTTTGTCTTTTTAGTTTTACATTAACATGTATCATACAACTTACTAATTGATGATCACTTCCTGTGTTAAATTTATTAAGAACATTACAATCTTGAAAAATGTATTTCCTGTTAGTCAAAATATAATCCAATTCTGCTGTACCTTCATTCGGATGCTTCCATATCCATTTACTTTTAACATTTTTTTTTCAAAAAAAGAATTCATAATATAAGGTTTTTCTTTTTCTGCAAACTCCACTAGTCTATGTCCTCTCTCATTTCTATTACCATAACCAAAGTTACCTACAGCACTTTCATTTTTCATTTGTTTACCAATTCTAGCATCAAAGTCTCCCATAACAATTTTTAAAATGTTGTTTACTCTGATCAAAAGCCTTTTTTACATCCATATAAAAATCTTCTACACTTGTTGGGGCATAAACCTCAATTATCTGAATTCGGTATCTGCTATTAAGTTGTATAACTAATCTTGCTACTCTGTCTGATACACTATCAATCTCCACAATATTGTTCTTCCATTTTTTATTTATAATGAATCCTACTCCACTTGTATTTCCAATATTTGTGCCTTTATACTAGAATATATGTCCACTTTTTAAATCAATTGTCTCTTTATCTTTTCTTCTAACTTCACAAAGTCCAATAATGTCCCATTTAATATAAGACAGTTCTTCTTTTAATTTTTGCAATCTTCCTTCACTTGAAAGTGATCTGTAATTGTAACTGCCTAAATAAAAAGTCATCATCAAATGGCAGCCTGGATTGTAATCAGGGGATTCTTAGCATGCTTCGCCTTCGGCCACCAACCACTGCCTTGGTTGGTGATTTTACAGTCTCCTGTGAATAAGGGCCATGCTTTATTTTTGTCTGTCATAATTGTATATATGTAATGGAAAAATATTTATCATTTACACAAACATTTATTCTGCCTTATCAGACACTGAGAAGAAAGACCATGGAGTTTCCTGATCTTAAACTCAGAAGTAAAAAACCAATAAACTCACCATGATGGCTAATGCGTGTTGGTGAGCAGTCCATCCATGTTTGTATACTATATGAATAATCACATAGTAATAACAGCTGCAATGACAAGAATGTATGGAGTGGACATTAGAAATTTGCCCTGCTCAGTTCCTTTAACCCTTAAACCGCTAATTAAATCATTGGTTGTATGAGGTAAAAATCAAATCTTTTATTTGCCCAACTAACAAAAAAAAAAAAAAAACTATTTTTAAAAAATATTCTCCTATAATATTAAATTCACCTCATAAACTTTATATAAAATATATTTTTTATTTTTTTGATAAAAAAAAAAAATATTTATTTTTAAAAAAAAATTTTATTTTTTTTTATTTATTTTATTTTTATCTATAAAATAAAAATTATAATAAAAAAAAAAAAAAAAATTTTTATTTATAAGAAAATAAATTTTTTCTTTTTTTTTTATATTTTTTTTTATATTTTTAATATTTTTTTTAATATAATTTTATTTTTTTTTTTTTTTTTTTTATTATTTTTTTAATTTTTTTTAATTATTATTAAATAATAATTAAAATTTATTTTAAATGAAAATAAAAAAAATTTTTTTTTTTTTTTTTTATTTTTTTTTTTTTTTTTTTTTTTTTTTTTTTTATTTTTTTTTTTTTTTTGTTTGGTGTGAAAAAATAAAAAAAAAAAAATTTTTTTTTTTTTTTTTTTTTGTTTTTTTTTTTTTTTTTTTTTTTTTAAATATAAAAAAAAATATTAACTAAAAAAAATAAAATTTTTTTAAAAAGGGTTTGGGTTTTTGGGGGTTGGGGGGGGGGGTTAAGGCCTCCAAGAGGAATCAAAGGTCTACTTTCAGTTAAAAGATGTAAATAATTAATCAAAGTCATAACCATGAACCTGCTGTTTGAAATCAATAAGTAGAACGTCTTTGGTTTAGTGATTAAAAAAGATAAAAACAAATGACCATTTCAAAAATCAGACCAAAAACTTTCATCGGCTAAACAATATGCACAAAGTTTGAGTGGAAAAGTTGAGCCTGAAGTTTAAACAGAGAAGTCTGCTACCATTGAAGTGAAACATTAAAATAAATAGCTCTTAGAATATTTATTAAAGCTAAAATTAAAGGCATATGGATTCAAACCCAACTAAACAAAATATTTTAAAGTTAATATCTCCCAAAAATAGCTTTAATTATTCAACATCTACAAAAAGTTTTCAACTTTATGTCAAAGATTAAATTAACTCTAACTCAGAATATCTAATAGTAAATATCTTGCATTTTTAATTTAATCAAAAATGTATAATAAATTCTTATATTTCAACATATATATCCATGCATTGCTAAGCATAAAATGACATTGGAGAAGAAATTCATTACCTATGAAGCTGTAATTTCCAAAACCAAAGTTGATTTGAACTAGCATTCATTCATCTATATTACAGAACAACTCTACTGTTGAGAAATGTAGCAACAAACTCAACATCTTAAAGCATACTCAATTAAGAGAGAAATTATCATCAACACAACAGACATTCTAGAACACTGGTTGATAATTGTAATCTTTTTAGGACATTTTCTTCATGGACTCTCAATTTATCTTTAGGTTGACATCATATATTATATGAAATTTATTTTATGTAAAATGCTTCATTTAACACTTTTCTTTATTACAGATTAAAAGGGGGGGTGTAACTTATTATGTTAGATAAGGGATAAATATTATTAGATTTATTGGAAATTGAAATAAAAAATATGGGTTCATAATCATCACCAGGGGAGAGTTAAGATTTTACCAGATTTTACATTAAACACCAACACTTGTACAGTGACACTTATTTGTTTTTTGTTTGTTATCCACAGTATTTAAATATTGCTAACAATTTGATATTTCTTGGACAAATTACTATTTTTAATAAAAATCACAGTAAATTTTTTTAAGTTGACTAACACTTGTACAGTGGAACAGTGAATTATAATATATTGTCTTTCAAACACCTCTCACATGCAATGCATATAAAGTATAATAGCTCACACTTTTTAATAAACATTAATTAGAAGGAAACATATTGTTTATTGAGCTGCAAGTGTATATTACACTTCAATATGCATATATATGTTGAGTCGATAATTTTGATCAGCTCAAGTTATGTTCTCTGTGTGTATGTGGATATATGTATACACACATATACATTAGATAGGAAAATAGGAAATAAAAGATGTGTGTATAGGAAGATTTTTTTTTGTATTATTTATTAGTTTTTTATTGGGATTTTAAAGAGAAAAAAAAAAAGAAAAATAACAAAATGGTAGATTATTTATTTTTTTAATTACATTGAGAAATTAAATTGGAAGTGATAGAAGAAATGTTAAAAGTTTTTGGAAACAATTTTGTAATTAATTATTTTAATTTTCTAATTTGATGGGAGGGGAGAAAGAAAAAGAATTGTAATTAATTCTATTGTTGTGACTTCTGTTTAGCAAGGTGTTAAAACAAAAAAATTAAAGGAATGCAATCACTGGCATGGAACATGATCAAAAAAGGAAAGGACAATGAAGAAAAGGACTATAAATAAAGAGAAAAGCCTATTGTGTCAACTATTAGTTTTTTTTAAATGAAAAAAAGAACTATTATATAAAAAAGTGAAATAAAAATGATCAAAGGCTAAAATAAAATAGAATCTGTCCCCAACCGGGGATCTGACTTATTCCTAGATCTTTATCAAACTGTGAAACTCTCTCAAGGAACATCAAACCACATAGCAGAAATTGGAGCTAGCCATGGAACAAAAATTAGTTGCTGGGAATCAACTCCCAAGAGGTGCAAAGAAACGCTTATGGATGTGCACTGATCGATCAGAGTAACGGAAATTTTATGTTTATTGATTGAACTATAAACATTAGCGAACTTTAAACATATGTTTAGGATTACATTTAACCATTAATGAACTATGAGTTACAACAATAAAAGGAGATTTTATTTTAATATTAATAATGTTTATATCTGCATTAATTAATTTGTTTAGTTAAAATACATAAATTATTTGTACATTTTAATTTTTCTTTATGAATGGTTTAGCTAAATTTTGACTAAATTATCAGGGTTATTGGATGAGGTTAAGAAAATATAATCCAATAAATAAACCCATGAGAATAATATCAGAATAGAAAAAAAAGGAATTTGAAAAGCAAGTGAAAAATATTATGTGTCGAGAAATATGGAAAGAGAGTGTAGGGGTCATGTGTTATAACTTACTCCTAATAGTAAGTTGCTTAGTCCTAATACCAGTCCAGAGTTGGATTAGTTTAGATGCTTATTTAAGGAAAAGTGCATGTTTCTTCAAGAATGAAATATATATTGCTCTTCACTTTTGTTTCTTTTTGTTCTTAAGTTAAAAAAAAAGGAAAAAAAATGAAAGAAGAGAAAGATTAGGTTAGTTGTGTAAAAGATCAAGAAAAAGAAGAAAGGTGTGGAGGAGTTATTAGCGATTTGTTTTGTTAATGGTCCTAAATAAAGAAGAAAATGAAACTATAATAAAGCATATCATTGATTAAAGGTTATGAAAGTGTATTTATTTATTTTTTGTGCTTGTTATTTAAACTATAAAACCTATTAATGTATGAAATCCATGCATGTTGAAATGGGATTGTTAAGAGAAATGTGGGTTGATCTGTCATATGTATACAAATTATCAACTGCAAATATGCGATTTTTCTAATTTTGTGGTTCTAGGTTCTTTTCCTAGTGGTGCCCTTGTATGATAACGATTCCAGATTTTTCAATTTTTTTAATTCTCAGTGTACAATCATTCAGGTATAAAAAGCAGTGACACAATATATATATATATATATATATATATATATATATAGAGAGAGAGAGAGAGAGGATTTGAACTCAGATTTTCAAGTACCCTTAAACTATCCACACTATCTCATACAACTGATACACATGACCACACACATGTAGAAAAGATTAATAATCACCAATATGTATTTCATGCTAAACCAGCACTCATCAGTTGGTTCAGATTATCATCTCCCACACATATATATAATCATTGTTCAGTCTATATTAAGATAGCAAATCTTCATCATTTAATGGACAGGCTTTAATCTACTGCAACCTCCAACTTTTCAGCCATCCATATCATTGAAAATCTGATGATGAAAACTCAAATCCCATGCTGATGCTAATATTATTGCCATACCCATGTTGACCTGAAGTCACTCTGACCCCTCATGTATAGGACAGTATCCATTAAATACATATAAGAGGGATGGACAGGATCAAGCATCCTGTCCATCCCTCTAATATGTATTTAATAGATACTGTCCTATACATGAGGGGTAAGAGCAATAATATTAGCATCAGCATGGGATTTGAGTTTTCATCATCAAATTTTCAATGATATGGATGGCTGAAAAGTTGGAGATTGCAGTAGATTGAAGCCTGTCCATTAAAGTATGAAGATTTGCTATCTTAATATAAACTGAGCATTGATTATATATATATATGTGTGTGGGAGATGATAATTTGGATCAACTGATGAGTGCTGGGTTAGCATGAAATATGTATATTGGTGATTATTAATCTTTTCTACATGTGTGTGGCCATGTGTATAAGTTGTATGAGATAGTGTGGATAGTTAAAGGGTGCTTGAAAATCTGAGTTCAAATCCTCTATACTTACAATTAAGCTCCCAGGTTTGTGAAGAGTGCCATATCCAGTAACGCCCTCTGTTTAAAGATCTATATCTATTATTGAGATATATATCTTTAAACAGAGGGCGTTACTGGATATTTGTAATTGTATAATGGTTTGTATATATTATATATATATATATATATATATATATATATATATATATATATATATTATAATGGTACAGAGTAGAGACTTAACACATCTGCACTATGAGGCAGCCACTAGGCTACTTAGAACCTAGAAAATTTATATAGTAGGCAGCCCAATGTCATTAGCTCAAGGAGTAGAGCAGAGATTTATATTTTATAAATTCTTATCTAAGAATATTTTTTAAAAAGAAATAAAATAAGCCACTTCCAGTAATTAACACACACACATTTATTTATGCACATATATATATAAAATTTAACATTATTATTTTAGTATGTTTACTTTAGCATTTAACTACATTTTTGACTTTTATTTTAGATTTTAATTTACATTTTATTTTTATAAGTTCACACAGAAGGATTTATAAAAGTTTGTTTTATAAATGTTGAGTATAGATTGGTTACATAGATTACATGGTTAAAAACATTTCAAAATAAACATAAACAATCAAAATATAAAGTCATTGATGGAAATGCAGAGGGAAATTTATAAAAAACCCAATGGCATTCATCATAAGATGCCGCATTGACACCAATAACTTAAAAGACATCTGAAATAAATACATCTTAGATACTCACCATAAGGTATCAGTATTTACCGAATGTCTATATATTTTGATCAAATATAAAAACCAAACACAATTAACCGATAACGAATCCATGCTATCATCTATACCCAACTTAAATTTAATGCATTTTTATTTAGAATGTCGAGTATGAATAGACTACATATATTGCATTTGAAAAGAAAATATTTTATCCCTTATTTAACCTTAGGCCAAAAGTTCACAGTTAAACCAATGTCAATCCATCTGATATATCGATGTATTCAATGTAATACGAATACGACAACATGCAATTCCATACTGTCAGGAATGTACATCTGAGCAGCAGGATTAAGAGAAGAATTTGACTCTCATCCAGATAGAAATACTAAATCTATCTGATGAGAAGAGCAATAAAAAAAACTCCATATGAAAGGACTGCAGTCATTTTTGCCGACTTACGATCGCATTCCATAGGCAAAAGGGGTTGTGCGGCATATAACTCGATTCTGCACATAGCGAACCTCGTACTATATCTACTAATTACACCAATATATCCAATCCACTGACCTGATTCAACTACGAAATGAATAACCTAAGATTACCATCTCCTAATAAAACTTTACAAATCTATATAGCCATTCACGCCCGACTTAAGTTTAACATTTAATGAAAAACAAAAATCATAATAAAAACTTAAAAGAACAAAAAAAAATGGAAATGATTTTTTTAAAAAAAAAGAAATACATCAAATAAAATTACTTATTAGTAAATTAAGTTGGTCAGATAGGATTCTATTTCTATAAATTAAATACTGGGAAAGTTTATATTTTAGCGTTCTTAGTGTTTTCAAAATGTGCATAAAGTTCTTACAATTTTTAAAACGTTCCTCTTTATCCATTGTGTGCCATTTGGAATCCAGCATTAAATCCCCCGATGATCCTATGGTCCTTAGTATAGGAAAAACAATGTTTCATTTCTTTTCTTTTTTTTATAACCACTGAAGGAATTGAAAGTGCGTCTTTCAATCCCTTCACCTCCAACTCTCTGACTTAATACATTTCCATCTTCTCTTAAAATTTCTTGACTCACTATCAATTTATTTCAAAACTTTTTCTTTTATATGTAACTTTTGGATCCAATTGACATTACGTCATCGATGATGATGATCCTTCTGTTGAGGTCCGATTCCCTGATGGATTTTTTCATTGGCCATTAGTTTCAATTGTTTTCATATTGACCATTGCTTATACATTTAAATGCCCAAGGGCTAGTTCACTTGGACTAATTAAAATAATCATTTCCCTTTTTTTCAATAACATTAATTAATTTGTTTTGTACAAACTTAGATATATTTTTATCTTTAAATCTTTACTGACAATTTAGTTTTAAAATAATTTTTCTTTTTTTTAATAAAGTTTCTTTTTTTTAATTTCTCATTTGTGCGATTTTATATATATGAGTTTACTATAGAATTTTAATTTTTAATTTTTAAAAATGAAGTTTTATTTGCTAACTTTTATTTTTTTATGTTTAATAATAAAAAACATAATGTAACGTTGTATGTGCCTGTTATATATATATATATATATATATATATGCTTTTTATATATGTGTATAAACAAAATTTTAAAAAAATAATAATATAATTATTATTAAAAAAAATTGAGAAGGACATATTTGCACATATTTTACTGAGTGTGTTTTCACTCACTCATACATTCATTGAAGCAAGAAAAAAGACTAAAAAAAACTAAATATGAATTTTTATTTTTAAAATAACAGATTGGGTGATTTTCTTTTTTTAATACCATTTTTTTTAACAAAAAACATAATAGATTAATCTGTTTAACAATTTCTTTTTTTAAGTCAATATTATCTTTAAATATTTTATTTTTGAAAGTAATATATTATACAAAATATTGCATATCAAATTTTGAAAGAATCATAAAGGAAGAATCAAATGCTTAAGTTTGGACATACACTGAAGAAATTTTATTAATATATATATATATATATATATATATATATATATATATACACTATATATATATATATATAGTGTATGGCCTCAGACAATAAATAAATGGCTGCACAAATAACAATTTAATGCTTTATTTATTTGTTTATTTAAATTTTCATTTAATGTTTACATTCTTCTTTGGATAACATATAATTAAAGTTGCAATCTTAGATGCAACATAATTCATGGCTCCACTGTAGTTAGTTTTGGAATGACCACCTCTCTGTGCTGACATGGCTAACTTGCTCCACAAAATAACTTATAGTTTTCTATAGTTTTTATTAACATCTGGATAAAAATTTCTGTTGCTGGAGAATTTTTGCTTAGATAATGAATGAGAAAAGTGACCTGGAGTGCAGAGTGATAAATTTAATTGGATTTGGAAATATTGAAAAAAAAAACATGACTATTGTTTGAAAAGTAATTTGATATGGTAAAATTTTAAATATAAAAGGAAAAAAAAATTTGAGTGCATATTTATTGCACAAAGCATTTAAAACTAAGACATTTTTAAAATTAGTTTGATTTTAGGAGGTTTGCTATAATTTTTTTTTAATTTAAGTAAGAGTGTGTTATATTTGAGAAAGTGGGTAACATTTGAGGTGTAAGTTTAGGTGAGCAATTTTATTAGTCACCATTTTAAAAAAAAGTGTTTTTTCTTTTGATTTGGTATAATTGGGTTTGAAGAGTAGTACAAAAAGAATAAATTTAAATATAGAATAGGGAAACTGAAAAATAAGGAAATATGGATTGCATTTGAGTTTCACAATTTATGCATGATGATCATAAGGAAATTAAGCATGCTTTGGTAAAGTGCACAATATGTGAAAGATTTTTCCATATGAAATGTTTAAATAAGACTAGGAATGATGTAAAAGATGTATGGTTGTGTATAAATGAGATAAAAGAAGTGAAAAAATGGTTTCCAGGTATAGATAATTAAAAAAAAGTCAGAAGAAATGGAGGAAATGTAAATAAGTATGATAGAATGGAGTATATATTTAGTAGAGTGACAAGTAACATGGATAACAAATTAAGTAGTGTAATGGAGATAGTTAGACAATGAATAAGTAAGATAGTGGAAGAAGAAAAAAATGTAGAAGTAAAATTAAAAGTGGTAGACATGAAATGTGAGCTGATCAAGAAAATAATGAATAGTAATGATGAGGAAGAAGTAGATCCAAAGTCCAGAAGGTGGAAGACAATGTTATGGATGAAGTAGGGAAAGTAAACTATGAGACAGACTTGATAGGGGACTCACTAGTTAAAGGATATGGAGATGTAATGGCAAGGGAAAAAAAAAATAGGTATATAAGAGTATGTTTGTCTGGAGCTAGAATTAGGGAATTTACAGACAATGTAAAGAAACAGGAGAGTAGAGATGTTTATGTTATGGAAGGGACAAATAATATTTCAGAGCCATGGAGAGAGAACAGATAAGTACAAAGAATTGATTAGTAGAATGAATAAGGTTAAAAGAAAAGTAAGAGTTGTTGGATTATTACCAAGATCTGACAATAGATACATTAAACAAGGCAAAACTCTCTCCATACAGTAGTGCCATCCTGTGATAATCAGAGTAATCAATTGATGCCAGAAGACTTGTTCATAAAATCCCTATCTAGTGCCTACTCATTCCATATCCCCAGACTAGTTTCTGGCTTTTGGCCATCATCAGTAAGGAGCATTGGATCTTAGGATACAATGCAACCTTCCAGAAATCACCTTTTATCTCTACTTAACTACAAGGCTATGAGAATGAAATTGAAAACATAATAGTATTTTCAATCTAAGCTCAATAGCTTATATAGTCATATGGGTCTGAATTCAATGCAGTACCCATACATTTTGGTGGCTTTGGCTCTTTAACAACCATAGCCACCACTATCCTATTAGGCAGGATTGGTGTTAAACCACTAAACATCACATGATCACTATCTCATACTAGCACATAATTGACGGATGGTATGGATTTTAGTATTTTTAAATCTTCATTATTGTCATTACTCAATTCTGAATAGCTAACTAAAATGAAAATGTTGGTAGTTTCTACAAAAACTTTAAATCAATTGAAACTTGTAAAACAGTCCAAAAGTCCAAGTAGTATTTTCCCCAGAGATATCTTCAAAATCTTTATAATTCAAAATAATATAAAATAATTTCATCATGAAAACAACATCCTTTTGATAAATTAACATGTATAACATGTAAAACTTCAGAAATTAATTAACAACTAAAAGTATGCTAAATTAAATAATCACATGCATTGAGTTTTATCTCTGATGTAGATGCAAGAAACTATAATTTCTGTAATGGCATTACACTAGGCAATTCAATAATAATGAGTTACTTTGGACCTGAATTCAAGACAAGAATTTTATTTGTAAAATTATTCTAAATTTAACAAGACAATGGAACTATCTCTTAACTATAATTAAAATACAAGACATAATGGCTTATTTTGTATAATCTGACTAGATCACTCTAAAAATGGCTCATTAAAACCATAGAATACATGTATTGTAATCAATAGTAAATATTTCAATATTTTTTAGATATAGGCAATAAAGTATGCAAACACTGCTTGACAGAAACTTTTCTAAATTTAAATGCAGAGGAATATTTATTTTTAAAGTTTATGGAAAAAGCAAGAATAGTAAGGTTATTTAATAAAAGAAGAGTTCTTGATGTTCTAAAGTTAAACGGATATCTTCTATTCTTGGAATTCTTAGAAATATTAATTAATAAGTAATAATATTAAATTTGTTTTATCAAAAAAGCTTTAAAGAATCATAGAGTCAATACAACTGCTTTTAATAATTTATTATTATTTAGTGTAATTTATCAGATGGGCATTTATGTCCTCAATAAAATCCTTAAGAGTTTTAATAATATTCTCTTAATAATTTTAATGAAGATATATATATACCCATCTGATGAGTTACAATAAGTAATGATATTTAAATAAAAGCATAGTTTATATACTTAAGCTAGATGTAATTAAAGGGGATTTGAACACCGACTTTAAAGCTCCCTTCAATTATTCACTCTGTCTTATAATAGTCAATACACCTGACCACAGATGTGAAAAAATATAAATGATCTCCAATATATGTATTCATGCTGAACCAGTTCTAATCAGTTGTTTCATATCATCTTGTCCTACACACACACACACACACACACACACACATATATATATATATATATATATATGTGTGTATGTTATCTGAATATGATATATATATATATATATATATATATATATATTCAGTGTTCAATTTATATTAAGATAACAAATTTACAAACTTTAATGGACAAGCTCCAATCCTCTCCACTCTCCAACAATTCAGCCATTAATAACATATTAAAAATCTGATAATGGAATGCTCAAAGCCATTGTTGATGCCAATATTATTGTCTTACTCATGTTGACTTTAATCCATTCTCACCTTTTATATGTAGGACCTTAATATATCCATTTTAAACATACAGTAAAAAGATAGACAGAATACAGGCTAAATATGTAGAATTTAAATACAAGTATAAGTCTATACACTTAAGCTAGATGTAATTAAAAGGGATTTGAATACAGACTTTCAAGTTTTTTTAGGTCATCTAGTCTATCTTATATAAATAATGATAAAAAGTTATTAAAAGCAATTGCATTGATTCTATGATTCTTAAATGCTTATTGCCACTGAAGTTTTTTTAGAACACCCAAATACTCTGATAAATTCTAAAAATCAATACAAAATAAGTCGATAAAATTAGAACAAAACATTATCATAATTTCAATTATATATTAGACCATTTCCATCATATAGCGTTTGGAATGTCACTTTTACATTTAAACACTAGGAAATGGAAATAAACCAACACATAATTGCAAGTAAAATGCCAACATCAAATATTTTCAGAGAAGTTACTTTAGAATTATAATACAAAAGGTTAATATTGCATAAAGACTTCTAAGTATACATTGTTGGAGTGATCACATTATTAGTAGTATTTTTTAAAGTTAAAATGATACTTGCATTAAATAGATACGATTATAAATATAATAATAATAAATTATTCCTATTACAATCAACAAGAACTTATATTTATAGAATATTTGGGAAATCAAATATTAAAATGCCTTTAATTTAAAATAACAATTTTACGCAACTAGCATATTGTTTTCATTTTTAAAACAATAATTGCTACTAAATTTTAGCAACTATATCGAAAAACATTAAAATTTAAAACTTTTGTTATAATGTTTACCATGTTTTTTGAATTAAAAATATATATTTAGAGTTTATTCAGTAAATGTTAAAAAATCATTTTTTAATTGCAGTAAAACTAAATAAAAAACAACAACAAAAAAACTAATAATGTTCTTATTGCAACTATATTATTAGTAAAAAAAAAAAAAAAAAGGTAAATATATAGCAATATATACTTATTATTACAATAAAATAAATTTGGAGCTCCTAAGCAATAAACGATTTAAAAGCAAGTGTTTATAAACTATAAAAAAAGCGTTAAGATGACTGATTGATTGAACTATAAAAGTAATACAAATATTGATAATTATGATCTCTGTAATGTTTTTTATAGATTCAAAATAACATATAAATTTAAAAATAGTATTATAAATCTTATTTCATTTAATTATGATAGTTTTTTTAAACGATAAGAGTATTTCAAAAAGATGCAAGTTCTAGTTTAACCCTTATTAAAAATAATAAAACAAGAATTGAAATGACTGCTGCAAAGATAAATTTAAAGAATCAACTCATTTAGATTTGTATAAAGATAATGTTTAACATGGTAAAGCTCTTTGTAATTTCAAAAATAAAGGAAAATCGGAGGAAAGGCTTGAGAAGATTTAAAATAATTTGTAGTAATGTATTAACTTCAATACTATTCAAAGTTATTTAGATAAATAAAAGGTCATGTTCTTGGGTCAATTGATTGTTACATTTTGTATAAATAGAATAAAAAAAGATTATTTTAGTTACTATGAAATATTATTGTTATATAAAAATAAAATAAAAAGATTATTTTAGTTACTACGAAATATTATTGTTAACCTTGCATAAAAGGTTTTTCAAGCATCTTATTGACTCGGCTTTTTCCTGTCATAAAAAAGATTACGACAGATTCATTGTGATTTTAGAAAGTAAAAAAAGAAAACACTATAATCATGTTTTAGTTGCCAATAAAATAGAAGAAAAGTATCAAAATAGTAAAATCATGTTTATAAATATAACTAAAGCATTTGATTTAGTTAATAACAGGTTTGTTATAATATTAAATTATTTGATATTTTATCCAGTTTATTCCTATTACATAAAAAGTATTTAATACTAGAAATATAACTAATAGTGCTAAATCTAAATCATTTAAAGTAAAATCAGACATTAAAAAATATAAAAGCTCTAATTTTCTTTTATGTTTTATGAATCTGTTATCACCAACTTCATGAGACAATTATTATTTTGTGATTTCATTTATGGTCTTGGAATTTTAATATTCTAGCCTTACAATATTATTATGCTTGTTTTCTTTATCAATTCAACAAGTAGTATTGAATAAAATATAGGTCTATATCTATCAACCACTTATAGAAAAAAAACCTTTATTTTGAATAGTTAAAAACTTGGATTATTAATTAAATATCATGGTAGTTTTTTTTTTTAAATTAAAAACAACATTTCGATTACTAAAGTGCAACACAGATTCCATTTTCTGACTTGTGTTCTATTTTTTTACGATAAAAATGTGTTTTAAAAAGTTAACACAGTAATAATTAAATATATAGAAGGGTTTTCCTTCTAATCATTTTTATGATTTTTAAAATATGATAGCACCTTTGGATAACCCATTTAGAAAGTTCATCAGCTTGGTAAATGTGTTAACATTGAATATATCATTAAAAGAATACATCTTTATGAGTTGGACTTAAGAAGAAATTATAATTAATATGGATTTGAACTCAAACTTTCAAGCTCACTACATCAATCCACTCCATCTTATACAACTCATACACATGACAACATTCATGTGAATATGTTAAATGTTTTCCAGTATACATATTTATGCTGAAACATCACCCATCAGTTAGTCAGTTCAGATCATCATCACACACATATTTATAATCAGTGTTCAATATATATTAAGAAAATAAATCTTCAAACATTAATGAACATGCTTCAATCCTCTCGACTCCAATTCTCCAGCAATCCATATTATTGAAAATCAGATGATGAAACACTCAAAGCCTTTCTTGATGCCAATATTATTGTTGTACCCATGTTGACCTCAAGTCACTGACTCTTCACATATAGGAGCTTAATAAGTTCATTTAACTACTCAGAAAAAGGACAGACAGAATGCAGGTTAAATATATAATATTTAAATGCAAATATATTGTTTATATTGAACTTGATGTAATTAAAAGGGATTTGAACTCAGGGCCTCAAGCTCCCTACATCTATCCACTTCATTTTATACAATTATGACTACATACATGTGAAAAAGATTAATGATCTCCAATATATGTATTTCATGCTAAAGCAGCACTCATCAGTTGTTCCAAATCATATATATATATATATATATATATTAGGTGCTAAATTTATATTATGATAGCAAATCTTGATAATAATCTTTCTAAAAAATATTGATAGTAAGTTTGATCATTTGTTTTTTTATGAGAAAGGCAAAATTTAGTTAAAATACTAGGATTATATTAAATATATTTTAACAGGTGTGAAATATCAATTGTTTTTTATGCAAGGATATGTTAAATACAGATACATTGCAATGTTATAGTTTGAAAACGTTATGAAAAATTTAATAAAATTTAGCACAAAAAATGTTAAAAGACAGTAATTACAGATATAAAGTAAACATGTATTGGAATTATTTGACTGATTTTCATAACCATTGTAATTTTTATTTTTATTTTGCCATTTAACAAAAGAAATTATAGGAGTTAAAATTATTTTATTTGTTTAATAATGGCTGCTCGTGGAATAATTAATAAATGATGCCAATCGAATAAGGTTTTTATTTGTGTGACCTGCATGTGCAAAACCCATAATTGCTTTTAAAATACTTATTGTTCAGTGGATTTTGTCTGATTTTTTTGAGGGGGGAGACAAAAATGTTTAACAATTGTTCTTTATATTATATAAGACCTGTTATTGTAAATACAAAAGAAAATGATTCATTTGCAAAGATAATCCATAATCCTACTAATTTCACATTAACAAAAGATCATTTAATTCTAATGTTTCTCTAAAGATTTGTGATGATATCTGCTATTTTAGAGACATCTATTTTTTTATTTTCTCATCATTAGTTTGTGCATTTCCAATCTCTTTCCAATGGGGTATCTGGTCTCATCAATATATATCCTACAACATTTACATGATATTTTATAGAAACAGTTTTTGCTTTTCAGCATTTCTAATTTATGTTTTGTAGATGTTATATTGATTGCTGATCTTTAATTTATCTACAATTTCTGGTATGTATGAATTCACTACACTACTAATAACTCTTTTTTATTTTGATAGTTCTTTTTATTGTTTATTTAACATTTTCTTAATGGCCATTTTATTAAAAGAGTTTATTCTATACAGTTGTTTTTTTTTCTAAATCACTGGTTTCTCAACAAATTTATTTTGCACTGTTCCATAGTGATAGTATAATTCCATATTTTGTGCTTTTGGTGTGATTTAATGAATATGCTAACTATTTTTCTGTAGGTGTAGATTTTATTTAAACTCTAGTTTTGATTTTTCCATGAGGATGTCTTATCACAAGAACATCTAAGATTGCTACCATCACTTTTCCAAACTTATCAATATTTATTCTCCAAATTCTTAGTCATTTAGTGTACAAAACCTGTTCTTTGTCAGTCTTTCTAAGAACTTTGAGAACTTAATCAAGAACATGATATACTAGTAAATTTGGCTATGTTGATGATACATTTTCTGTATAGCCACATGGTATAGCACTACTACAAACTTTCAGGGGACTCATTAACAAAATATATCCTTCAATGAAATTCACAATAGAATCTGAACAAAGACAAGAATTGGCATTTTTTGATGCTCTTATGGCAATATTTCTTCATGGCAAATAAAAACTTTAGTTTACAGAACTTCTTTCCACATATCATATACATCTAATTAAACTAGACATACAAAGAATGCAATTATACTTTCATCATGGAACAGAACAAAATATATTTTTTTCACAAACCAGTAACTTGTAAAAAGAAAAAGAACTATATAGAACAAACTCTCATGAAAAATCTTTATTCATCAATTATCATTAAAAAACCGTAAATATACAATAAAAAGAACCATCAAAACAAAAACACTTATTGGCATTATAATTTGTTCATACATACCAGGAATATCTGCATTCAATATAACAACATTAGTGCTACAATGAATATTAAAATATACAAAAATCTAAACTGGAAATGCTAAAAAGCAACATCTGCATCTATGAAGTTTCATGTGAGGAAGGATGTCTATTGGTAAAAAGTGATTGCAAGAGCACAAACTGTTGATTACAAAAAAACAAAACAGATGTGTTTAATGTAGTAGATTATGTATGTACCAAATAGTAGATGTTCAATTGGGAAAAAATAAATACATTGAATAGAGAAGAAAGGTTTAAATAAGGAAATTTTAAGAAGCTTCTCACATAACAATGAGAAATAATACCATAGGTCAAACTAGTGGCACTATACATAAGGTCTGAAAATCATTAATTAACTTTGTTCTTAGAAAAATGTAAAAATTGAAAGAAATATATACAATTTATATTGAGTGTTGCCTTTTGCAGAATGGATTATTTAGAGTGCTACCTTAAAATTTAGTACCCAAGAATCTTAAAATCCATGTCAATTTCCATGCTAGTATTGTCATTGGTCAGATCAGTAACACCTGAAAAAAAGAGGAAAATAATACACTCAATATCTTGTCAATATATGACATCAATATAAGAAGATATAAATTAGTCTAATATATATATATATTGTGCCCTTTTATATATACATAGACTATGTTTATATATATATATATATATATATATAACTAAAATGCCATCATGGATCTGATACCATATCAAACTTTAAACATTATGAGAAACTATGTCTAAAAATGGCCAAGTAGAAATCAATTAACTTTTTTATATAAATGTAAATCTGAAAAGGTAGTTTCTAACGTTTGCAACTATAACATCCAATTTACTTCCAGAGCATTTACAAAATTACTTAGAGATTAAATGAGGCTCTATTAACAGAAAGAATACATGCTTAAAGATTTTCTAAATATCAAACTTTGCATTCCATTAGTAAAGAAGAATGTTTTCTAAAAATAAACTTACTGATAAATATTTTACAAGCGTTTATCAAACAATAGGAAAATCATATTTTAAATTTTACAGAAAAATAAAAGGATGCAAAAAAAAAAATTATAAAGCTACATTGCCATATCAAAAATTTTAGTGTACAAAAGCAATCTATGAACTTTGTCCATTAAAAATCTTAATTCTAAATATCGAACAGTTTCTGTAATTTCTGTTCTAAAAAAAAAAAAAAAAACTAAACATTGCTATTACATGATCTAATATCTTTTTATTAGATGTAATGTCATCCACTGAGGAAGTCACTCAAAAATTGTTTTTAGAAGATCTAGATGAATTATTCTGTAGAATAAGAACACTTGAGAAGCAACAAAATATTTCCTACAATGAGCGGAAAGCAATTAAATATCTCAAAGTATATATATATATCTGTAATCATTCTTCCTCCTGACAGTGATGTAACAATTGCAATAAATACAACTTATTATCACAACAAAATTTAATAACTCATCACAGCAGACTAATATAAAAAAGTGGCAAAAAATCCAATATCAAGTACAGAAACAAAATTACAAACATAACTGAAAAGCACAACAGTTTAGTGATTCAGGAAAAAGTAAATTAACATCATATTTCAGCTATATTCCTCATCTTCCACAATGACCATGTTCTATTAAGATCTTTTCTTAGTTCTAGAAATTCACCTTGCCAAAAACTGTCAATATATTTTTCTTTAAAGTTTTTAGTCCTATGGTATCCAAGACCCAGTCCTTCATCAGTAATTCCAAGCAATTGCAGAATAAATTAAGAACATGAAAATTGAAAAAAAAATGACATACTAGTAAGCATTTGTATAAAAATTTTATTCAAAGTTATACCATGTGTAGTATCTTTATGCAATGTAAAGAAAAAATATTAAATGGCAATAATAGCTTACAAACCAGAACAACTTCCTATTGATAGTATTATGGAACTACTGCATAACAAGATACTTTCACCAAAGCACAACATTCTTCCAACAAAATGAAAGAGTAACTATGAGATTACCTTTGTCACTTCTCATCAGCACTATTTACTAGGAAGAACTTTAAAACCACATCCATAACAATTATTTCATATTCACTTAATGTTTGGCTTTGCTTTGTTATATTGATGATACACTTACATGATCACATGGTGAAGCACCACTGCAAACCTTCTGAAAATACATCAACATTATATCTCTTTTAATTTAATTCATAATAGATTTGGAAAAAAGAACCAATAACTGTCAATCTTAGATGTTCTTATGACAAAACTCTCTTATGCAAAATGAAAATGACAGTTTACAAAAAACCCACACATACAGGGAAATACTTAGCATATACATCCAATCTTAATTCAAACATGACATTATGATATCATTATTGAACATCGCACAATTTTTTTTTTAAAAAATGGAGGTGATTTGAAAAAAGAAAATAATTATACAGAACAAACTCTCATGAAGAATTCTTATCCATTCGTTATTATTAAGAAAATCTTAAATAACCAACAAAACAACCATCAAACAAAAAACATATTGGTGGCATAGTATATCCATACAATTAAAGAATATATGCAATCAATATAACATCAGAACAACTTTCCAGAGCAAACTACAGTATGAGGAATTCTAACATGTACAAAATCTAAACTAGAAATGCTAAAAAGCAAAAAAACTATATCTATGCAGTACCATGTGAATATAGAAGGATATATATTGGGGCAACTGGTTGTTTTATCAAAAAGTGATTACAAGAGCATAGACTGATGATAAGAAAATAGAAAACAGATAGTAGTATAGCATGTATATACCAATAAACATATGTTTCATTGGTAAAATATAATGGGGAAGATGCAAATAAGAAACTTCAAATAAGCTATTCACATGACAACTGCAAATTATCCCACAAATCAACTTTGTTTGCCTATGCTTAATATCTGGAAATTATTAATTAATTTTTTCTT
Source organism: Epiperipatus broadwayi (assembly GCA_028023455.1). Taxonomy (NCBI): domain Eukaryota; kingdom Metazoa; phylum Onychophora; class Udeonychophora; order Euonychophora; family Peripatidae; genus Epiperipatus; species Epiperipatus broadwayi. The sequence continues at coordinate 192,154 of JAQFVV010012701.1, forward strand.
TTAGAAAAAAGTAGAGAAATAAGGAGCAACCTTAGAGGTAAGTATATGAAATTTCTATTGACTGTTGCCTTTGGAAGTATGGCTTAATTGGTTAGAAGGTTATTTTAAAGATCCAAGATTGATTCCCATCCTAGTACTCTTACTGATAAAATCAACAATGCCTGAAGGATAGAGGAGAATGATATGACTTAAAATGTTGTGAAAATATTAATGTGTGTGCTGGCACTAACAGTTGAATGTAAGTGGAAAATTTAAATAAATTCAATTTTTTTCCAACATAAAATTGTAAAACACAAATACAACATTCATTTTTTAATTCTAACTGATTTGAGAATATATATAATGCCTACTATGATAATGTTATAGTATCAACATTAAAAAATGTTCTACATGACATCAAATAATTTTTAAAAAACTTTCATCTATGTATCTATGTATGAAAAACATCACAAAAAATAAGTGATCTCATTTCAGTTTAAAGAAAATAAACAGCTTTAAATGTTTTGAATGTTTAAATTCAAAACATTTACCTACAACATGCAAATCTAACAAATGTTCAATTATGACCAATAAAAGTCAAAATGTATTTTTCTATATAAAACTGTACTTCATGTTATTTCAATATGATTTTTCATTATTGATCTAAAACATCCAACTATTTAAAAAATATCTCTATAACTTTTAAAAAATAAACATCTATTTTAAATATGATTTTTGATAAAAAATATTGTGTGTTATTACTTACTATACTGAACATTAAATTAAAAATTCATGTTTTTGTAAAGTTTATTGCATCTGCATTACTTTTTTACACTTTATTTGCAGAAATCTCATGCTCATTTAGTAATGTCCAACTTTGATGTTATCTCTAGTTATTAGTAAGAACTGTCATAGAATAATTATCATAAATCCATAAGCCATTGGCCATAATTTTAACATGCATTTTAGATTTTTAAAAATTTTTTTCCCGTTAACAAGCAGGCTTAATATTTTAGGTCATTTTCACATTCAAACCAACTAACCATGTGATAGTTAATAAAAATTATTAGTTGGAAAGTAAAAGTCTCGTGTTAAAATGAAGTGATCAAAAGTGTATGATGTACTGACTGTAAAAATATCTTAATATTTTCCCAAACTATATACTCTATATATTTAGGTTTTTTTATTAAAAAATTTAAAAAATAGATTAATCAATGAAATCCATATATTTTTCATTTTTTAAAATTACAAATAATCATATTATTATCTTTGCCATTAAATTTATAGTAGTTAAACATTTGTGACAGTTAGTTACAAAACTTTGTAGTACTTAGAGTATTCTGATTTTTATTTATTTTTAAAACTAAATTCATTATAAATATTAAATGTACAAACTATCTTTCTCATTAAATAGAGCACTTGAGCAATGAATTACTTTTCCTTTTTTAATTTATATGGAATAATTCTTTTTTATTTCTCTTGAATGTGATACATGTGAAAATGTTAGAAATGGATATAAATCAGTATCTATTCCCGAGATTTCTTTTTATACTAAAACAATCATCTAAAACAATTCTAAATATAATATAATGCAAACAGAGATGCTTTTCTTCTTTGATATCAAAGAACTAATTTCCTAGTACTGAGTTTTATCGAATAAAACTTTGATTTAATACTGTAAAAAGTAAAACAAGAGATTATTGCAACTAGGCTTATTGATTTGTGGCTATTTATAGAACGCTGTGTTATTTTATAACTTTATTTTAAACGGGTGTTTATCAATAAATATGTATATAATATCTATCTATGTGTGTATTAAAACATTTTATATAATTTGTTACAATCCCTGACTTTTGGTAACTGCAACGAGATATAGATTCAAGTAGCCTAAATGCAAAAGTGGAGTTACAGTATAAAACAGATTAAACAAACGAAAAAATAGTTCTTATGTAGGTTCATAGAACAAACGATTACAGAAACTTACAAGTTCTTGTAAACCTAGAATAGTTTTGTCACGATTTATGGTTAAATATATTTAATGTTATATTAAGATGTGCGCTAAGAATAAACTTTTCTTCAGCCGCGTATTAGCGCAAATCTTAACCTATTATTTGCAGTGAAGTAAAAGTATAAACATCATATCATTAATATTATATATACTTTTTTCATGTTTTTTCTCCCATCCATCAATAGTAATTTAGTTTAAATTATAACATACACACATATGTAACACAGTTATTTCTCAATATTTTTTTAGTTAATTTATGTATTTCTTATTGTATTTTTAAATATATATATATATATATGCAAAAAGAAAAAAAAACACGTGAATATTCCCATAAGTAAAATAGCAAAAATAAAATTGATAATGCGTTTTTAACCCAGATGTTATTGACTTTTTAGTAATTGAATCTCTTAAATAATGTTGCTTTTAATTTTATTTATAACCTTCAGACATCAATTAAAATAATAATTAAATGCAAGTTAATTTAAATAACGCTTTAAAAAAAATTATCAGTGATCATGTTACCTAGTTTATTAAATTAAAAATTCATAAATAATTTGCATTATTATTATGTTTATATATATATAATAATTTTTGTAGCGAGTTTTATTACTATTATGGTTTTTTTAATAGTTTTTGTACCTTGTTTTATGACTTAGATTATAACAGGATAAATATTATTATTGGATTCTGAACTTAATATGCTAATAAATTTCATTGTTGTCTTAAATATAATATTTTAAATATTACGATTAACGGAATAGTCAATGAGCAATGTGCGACCAAGATATTTTTCTACTGCCATGTAGAATGATTCATAAAAGACTAGTACTTCTTAACTCCTAGATATTAATAGGTCATCTTTTTGTGCTCTTTCCTTAATTCTTTTTTTCTTTTTCTTTTTTATTTTACTGCCTTTAATCACTTAAATAAATATTATCTTCTTGAACCTGTAATATCATTGGTCATCTTTTAGTACTAATTGTAATCATTAATATCTTTTATTACATGTAAAGACATTTTAATACTTTTTTATATATTTTGTTTAAAAGTATTAAGAATTTAGATAAACCATCTTATCAGTATAGACTGATTCTAATCTTTTTTTTAATGTGTCAAAGCGTCGGCTGGGAAGCGAACCCCGGGACAACTGCTTGTAAAGCGGCTGTGCTAACCACCGGCCACCAACGCTTGACTATTCGAAATCTTGATTGTTATATTGCATAATCTTACAAATAAATTTATTAAAAATAAATTTATTTTGGAACTAGATTTTAAATAAAAGTTTTATTCATAAAATGATAATAAGAAAAAAGGCCTATTTATGTATTCTTTTGCCCTCATAAATATTAATGGATTTTATAACGATCTAAGAAGTTTAATTTCTAAAACTTTAGTTAGATTGTTATATAAGTTAAAAAAATGGCCGTATCAGTAGTAATAATTATGAAAGATAAAATAATAGTGGTAACAAAAGTAATATTTACAGTATCTTTTACATTTTTTACTCAAACAAAGGTATACGAAATATGCAGTTTTGCTTGATGTTCGTTCTTTAAGAGCTAAAAAAATAGTTTTGTTAATAATGAGTTATCAAAATTTAATATAATTAAGATGTCACTAATGAAATGTATATTAAACAGGTAGAAATGTATTGTAACTGAATGGGGTAGTAGGAAATGGAAATGAATCTGGGGTGATGGAATATCAACATCCACCCTAAGTAAAACCATGAATTTGAAATATTAAAAATTTACATAAGTGTATATAAGTAAGATATATTTAAGGGAGCATGAGATTAGAGAATTTCTGAGAAATAAGCCAGTCACTCCTTAGAGTAACTAAAATGACTATACATCAATCATATATCAATCAGCATTATCAAAAAGTAAATATCAGTAAATATGAGTACTACTCAAAACATCATTCATCAACATGACTGATCAACAATTAAAATATATCAGCACAATAAATCAACAGTCAATCTTGTGACTGAATTGAAAATGGGTATTCTGTAGACTAGGCTAACTACTGAGCCTTTTCCAGCTTGGGCAATTATTTAAACATAACTTGGATGCACCATCTTAAGAGCTCATCCATCAGAATACATAATAATCAGAAAAATCTAGACAATGCTGGAATACAAAAAAACATGCTAATCATTATCAATGCCCAGGCCACTTGTATTGACCAACTATACATTTAAATTCTAATAAGACTAAACTAAAATTAAAGGTAGTGCATGGGCTTTAAAAATATGATCATCTGTGTCAAACAGGATGATGATGATTAATTATCGCTGGATGCCCCAAAAGCACTAGTATATACATCACCATTTATATATTCATTCCATGCTTGAATCTAGCTCAGAGAACATAAGCTCTATTACTGTTTGTGACCAAGAGATAATGGAAACAATTTTTAACATTTAAATAAGTTTATTAATAACAATAAAAATGGTATTATGGCTCTTCTCATATCAATTAAGCCTTCTGATTTTGATTACTATACAATAAAAAAATTGCACATTTATGATTTACAAAATTACCATACACAATCCAAGTTATTATTATGGTGCATGTGATTTATAATATACAATTAATATTCAATAACAAAAATGATTAAAATTTCCATAGATGTCCTATTTGACAAGCATTGACATATATGTGCACACATAAATATGCAGTACAATTGACTTATATTATAATCATAATATAAAATAATATATAAAAATACTATAAATGTCTAAAAATTTACATAAATGTTCATGTGTGTATGCCACACTGACAAAAAGTGACATATTTTTATTTGTTACAATAATAAAGTTATATTTTCCTAATTGATTCCATTTGGAAAACATACATAAATTTCACACATATAACTGTTTATAAACAAAATATAGATATAATTTAAAATTATCAATCAGTTTATAAGTTCTTTTTTTTTTCTTAAAAAAAATATAGTCAATTTTTGACAGGTATTTGTTGATTAATTATCAATGTTTTTAAAATTTTAAATTATAGAATCATCGATTCTTTACTTTTTTTTTAATTTTTTAAATACAGGCCAAATTATTTGCTTGTTTGCTTCTCTTTTAAAATGTCTCTCTTTTCTTTTTAATAAATGAAAGATAATATCATTTTATAGACAAAAAAATATAAATTTTAAAATGTCATTCTGCTTATTAATTAATGCTGATGAAGTAGGCAAAGTGAAATAGGAAAAGTGAATACATGAACTGCAGCTTCCCATGTCATGATAATTAGACAGCCAAGCATGGACTATCAGTACACAATGCCTCGTGATGTCGTAAAAATACCTCATCTTTAAGCGCTACCACTCTTGTACCTAGAGAGATCATACACGAGAAGTATCCAGAGAAAAAAATATCAGGCACAGAACCAGCCCTGCTCATCTCCTGTGAGTCTTAGGGCCCTATACATGAGGTCTATCCATGAGACTATGGCCTATTCATGAGGCCAATATATGCTGCTGGACTATTCTAGGAGCTTAATAATCTAGGTCTGAATAGTGCCAAGCCAATACTTCAGAACATCATGATCACACTGCATCCAGAAAGCCCTGCTCAACTATACATTCTCCACAAGCATAAAAAGTACAAAGTCATGCATTGCTTTCAAAATGTCATCATACTAAAGAAATTATTTAAACTTTTATTATCATATATAACTCTACTCACCAACAGCTGTATATATATTTATTTGTGCTTCTCTGCTTTTAGATACATCAGCATATATATATATATATATATATATATATATATATATATATATATATATATATATATATATATATATATATATATATACTTCTTCAGCAAGCTGGGCTTCCTGGGCAAGCTGGAAGATTTTTCTTGGTAAGTTTGGTTTACTGATTGTCATCATCAGGAAAATATAATTCATGTAAAATGTTGGTCTGTAGTTGGTATCTTTCTGTGTAGGATTATTCCAGGCAAGCAGATGTCTTGGTTTGATAGATTTCCAGCAAGCAACTATCCTCTCCATAGTTAAGGCTATGACTTTCAGCACAAAGAAGTGGATCATTTTTCTCCATGTGAATTCAAACTCTTGCAAAGAAAAATAGTAGCAGTTACTGAATCCACTCTTATGCCTTCAGCTACAACAGTTTATGGTTGCTATTCTCCAACTCTATGGTCAGCTAAAACCAACTGCAGCAAACTTCAACAGGCTGCAACAAAATATTTTAACCAACTTTGCAGCTGACCCATTCTTACAAAAACTACTATCCTGATTCTGCTGGCTAATTCTTACAAAACTGCAAGAAAAACTAATTGATATTTTTTATCAGTTTTATTATAATCTTGGTTGAGTCATGTGATAAAAACATAGTGACTGTTTTTAATTAGTCTAATCCTTTTGAAAACAAGTTTGAAATTTTTATCAACATGTGATTGGAAAAAGTTGATTACAATTAACTTTAATCCTTTGAAATCTACATACATGTTTTTACTCAGGTAATAGAAATTTACAAATTAATTTAAAAATTTCAAAAATAGACATTTTTTTAAATTATCAGAAAACATGCTTATTTAAAAATTTTCAAAATCAGAATAAAAATATTATTTTTTATTTATCAGACCTGTTTTAAATATTTAATTTTATAATAAAATATTATTTTAAATCCAGAATTATTTAATCCTTTATTTATTATTTTTATTTCAGTCAATTTTTGTCTGTGTTTATTTCTACTTTTCTTATATATATATATATATATATATATATTGTACCAGTATAAATAAACATATAATATGTAATATATATATATATATATATATATATATTACATATTATATCATTGTGTGCTATGTAACCCAACTGGTTACAATATACATGTAATAATATTTTAATTTCAATATATGTAATTTTATAATTGAATATTTATAATACAGTAATTAGATATATGTAAAGTATAACTTTAAAAATTGTATCCACTTAGGAGCACTTTCGACTATCCTTGTAATTTTTGTCAACTAATATTTTGAAAGGCTAAATTTCCCACAATTCCATGATCTTAATGTTCACTACCTGTCTGTTAATTAAGACTTGTTTGTATTTGTAAATTTGTATTTGCAATTGCAAATTAAATAATTATGTTTCAGCATCTGTTTTTATGACCATAATGTCATGTATTTATGGTTTTAACTTCAAATATATTAATGTAAAAATACTGCAAATTGATAAAAAATAACAAAAGAAAAATAAAAGAAGCTATGCTAATATAAATATCCAAACATGACAAATTAATGTTATTAATATTGACTTGCACTATGAATATCTGGATGGGTTTTATCAGTATACTGCTTTTAAAATAAATGTATACCTTCAGCATGATTTTTTTAAATAATTGAAGGTGACTATCACAATTATAAAACGTAACAGTATTTGCTTTGTTAAATTTAAATGAAACATTGTTAGTCAATTTTTGGAAATATATAGATCGATTGTATCAACACTTTGTTTAAGGAGAAAAACTCTCAAAAAAAAAAAAAAAACATTGCTGAATGCAACAATTCAAATGATGACGTTTATGACTTATATTGTGTACAAAATTCAGAACATTCCAAACAACTTATAAGTTGATATTTCTAGCTAGGTCACTAATTAATTTTATTTGCAATAAGAAATATTATATTGAAGTTATTTCTTTAGAAACAAGAGATAGCTATGCTAAATTTCAACAGCTGATAAACACTAAAACTATCAATTTATATTTTAAAACTATTGTGTGAATTTATTAAAAGAAAGTTATGATATTATAAATAACATTGTTCTTAAGTTCACTAATAAGAATTCTATCAACTTTTACTGAAAATGGAAGTGATATTACTATTAATATTGGAAAAAAATATGATTTGTGTGGCAGGCTAAACAATGAAAAGCATTTGAAACTTCATAATCGTTATAAAAATTTAAAGGTAGGAATTTAATGACTAACTATGAAACTTAAGATGCATTGATGGAATAAATCTGCAAAAGAGATAGTGGTAATTATTCATTATGGTTATTTTATTTTATTTTTGACATATGGAAAGTAAAATATGAACCAAAAATATATTAAATTTGAAGCTCTATGAGTATTAAAAATATAGCTACTGAATCATTTTAGCACTCACTATCAATAGTCAATGCAAAAAAGTTCTATTACTTTTAAATTTAGTGGAGGACTTAGAAAATATAGTTGATGATTAATCTCATTATAAGGTTATCTATTTAAATAATAAATTGTAAAATATACTATGTTCAAAATATCACCATTATTCTTTATGATGAGTGTTTTGATAATGGGCTAAATAACATCACCAAAGTCAATCAGATCATGGATATAATATTAAGCAAAGTAGAGTAATAGTTTAATAATAATACATTTATTTTTATCAATATATGGAAAGGGATGTTCAGTTTGATTAAGTTAACTGCTTGATTAAAAAATCATACATCCTGGCAAGATACTTGAAATAAAACTTCAAAATTGAAATATATTAGGTTACTAAAAGATTTGTGAATATGCGGTTACATTACATCATAGCATATAATCTTAATAATGATTCTAATATTTGGAAAAAAACATGGAAAATTTGCAAAAATTATCATAAATTATTGTGATATATATTTTAGTAAAGTACTTCCAATGCTTTACTAAATGTGTTGCTTGCATCAATAAATGTGATTTATCTAAAATTATGTTTTATTTTATTTTAATAATTGACTTTATCACTTATATTGATAAAATGATTGGTTCTTAAGAACCTTTTATACATTATTTATTTTTATGCATTAATTATGACAAAAATTCCATGTTTACAAAATCATTATTCTATTCATATATTATACAAATAGCAATTCTGACCTAATCATTTCTTATACTTTATTTTCTTTATGAAAATGCAAAAAATAATCAAAGTAGATAAAATATCTAACATTAAGAAAAATGCACATGGGTTTAGTGTTCTGTGAGTTTTATGTTGCTATGTTACATGAGATAATACAATAATTAATAGATTACTTTAAAATTAACACTTGTAACAAGACTAACACTGAAAAGTGATTTCATGTTTAGGAAATCTTAATTCAGTATTTCCCAGTTGTGTCCTCAAATAACTTACTTTATATAATCTGCTACATGCTTGTATTTAGAATATATGTCATAAAAATAGATGCAACAACAATGTTAATAATTGTGCAAACATTGAAGATTTAAATTTAAAATATTCTGAATGTAAAAATGTAATTAAAGAATTATTCCTACATAAAACAAATATATCTATTTTTACTCAAACTATACTTCCAAAAAATGGGACTTAATTAAAAAAGAAAATACATGTTTGTTTGTTTTTTTAAAGTAAAAACCAAATCATTCAATAAAATTGGATGGCTGAACTTTAAATTTACTGAGCTAGCTTTTTTTTTTGAAATTTATAACTCCTTTTAATAAATAGTTTTTAACTTTATCCAAAAATTTGGTTAAAGGTATATTTCAATTCTCAGTCAATAATATTATGGCACAAATTTTAATAATAGGCTTTTTTTTCTTTATAAATATTTTAATAGAATTGTTGATATAAATGGTGAACTTTAGGCTAAAGTTAATAAAACAATACTTCTGTGAACTCAAATTATGTACACATTTCTAATTTAGATACATTTGATTACTTGAGTGATTATCACTCTACATGGCTCAAAATAATAGAAGTTGGCTGATTATATTATAATCTGGGGTTAGAAAGCAAAAATTGTCAATATTACATAATGTTCATAGTGCAAATTTTTGAATGCATTATAAATTATTATTCTTTAAATTAAAAGGGCTTTTGCATTAGAAATTATATATTTCAAATATTATCATCAAAAAGTTAACTTAATTCCTTATATGTAATTACTATTATTATTAAATTTCAACACATTGTTACTTTACAATTTTCATTTATGTGTTACTGAGATGTAGAATTTTAAATAAGTGAATATAAGAAAAACATTTTTGGATTTAGTAAAAACAAGATTTTTTTATATTTTTCAAAGATATTTTTTGATAAAATGAAGACCACTCACACAGTACTTTGGTCAGTTTTAGACATAATTTTTCATAATGTTTAAAGTTTGATGTAGTATCGGGTCCATAGCGAATACTTAGTGTTGCAGGAAAAATTTTCACACATTAGTTTGTCAGAATGATAAAATCCCAAAGGATTATCATAGAAAATATAAGCCTTTAAAGACAAAAGATAACAATTGGAAAAAGTTATAAGGTTTATTGGTAATTTCAAATTGCTAAAAAAGATGATTCAGTCTCTTATTGATAGTGATACATATCGATCGTTTTACTCAAGCGGATGATATATATATGCAAAATGCAAGATTAATATATTATTAATTAAAGTTACAGGTCTATTTATTTGCCAGTAATTATATATATATATATATATATATATATATATATATATATATATATAAAGAAGATTTAATAAAAATTCATTCCATTCCTATGCTACAATGTCATGGCTATTATAATTATGTAAGGTTTTGAAACTTTAAAATGCTTGTAAAACAAATTAAAACATATCTTTTCAAGATTTTCAATTAACACACACACACACACACATATATATATATATATATTACCATCTGATTTTGAAATATCATATTAAACAAGGTTTTAAATTTTACAACTGAAAAATGTCAATAAAATATTTTTTTCATAGTTCACAAAAAAAAAAAAACACTGTTGAACTTTATCATTTATAACATAAATGCTGAAAAAATAGAAAAAAAACATATTTAAATATTGTGAAAGGAAAAACAAAACTTATAAAATACACAGAACTTATTTTACTAAAACATCTGTACTAATGGATTTTTGTTGGAAAAATTTTCCTGATTCTGGAATTCTTCAAAAATCATTGATGGAATTAATCAGAGAAACAATGGACTGTTTTAAAGCAGTTTGTTTTTCAATGGAGTGTATTTAAGCAGTTTGATTTTTGATATAATAAGTATTGCAATTGTTTTTTGTTATTAAAAAAGAAAGTAAATAATTATTCATAGATTTTTGTTTATCACATAAAAGTTCTTACATGAAATGTACTTTCGAATGGACATATATCTTTATAAAGTAGAAGTATATTTATTTTAGTATTTAAACATCCTTAATTGTGTATTTTTAGGGTCAGGTTATTATAATTTATAGTTAGAATTATTTATTTATTTATATAATAGTATGTTTTACTTATTGTAAATTTTTTTTTGTCTTTGGTGGTATAACTTTTCTATGTTATTTAGTTTTTTTTATTGTTAAATAAAAAAGCTATTATATATTTCAAAGCTATGTAGTTTAAAATAATAATAATAATAATATAATATAATAATAATATAAAAAAAAATAAAAAAAAAATAATAATAATAATAATAATAATAATAATAATAATAATAATAATAATAATAATAATAATAATAATAATAATAATAATAATAATAATAATAATAATAATAATAATAATAATAATAATAATAATAATAATAATAATAATAATAATAATAATAATAATAATAATAATAATAATAATAATAATAATAATAATAATAATAATAATAATAATAATAATAATAATAATAACAACAACAACAACAATACAGTAGATGATTTTGATGGTTAAAATGTTGTATTAAATATTATATGATATAATTAGTGAATGAAAGTAGCTATAAAATATAATACAAAAGACTGGTATATTTACTTAAAAGTTATAAAGAATTAAAGAAAACATAATAAGTAATATAATTGCAATAACATTTTCTGAAAACAATTTTTTACACTTATTTTTAAAACAACTTTCTGTAATGATATTAATTTTATGAAACTACATATACACCTGGGTCTCATTTTATGTGGTAGATAGGTTCCACAGAAAACCCACATTAAAAAAATTACACAAAAATAGATTTAACTTACCTTGAAAAATGGGGGATAGGGTCTGTAATTTTTAGAAATGTCATAAAATCAAAGCAACAAGGAAAAAATACTTTAAAATTCACATCAAAAAAATAAGGAAATAAAGTATGACTAATAAAAAATATCAAATATTTGAAAAAAAATTATGCTAGACAAACTTTTTTGCATTTTTATTAACTACAGTATTTAATTTTACATTTTTTTATACGTATTTTAAACATTATCGCAATTTGATGATATGTGGTTTGTTTGTAATCTGGTATAAATAAGATTTGTAAATGTGATGTGATGTACTGTAGCTTCTCCTTAAATGAAGTCAAGAATCTCTCAACAATTATGCCCAAAAAAACCAGTTAGTGTTAGTACAACTAGGATCACTTTCAATCTTGTGCAGTGTTAATGGTTTTCTGTTGACAATTGATTTTTACTACTAAAATAAATTTTAAATGTTCACATTTTGTTTCTATATTTAAAAAATGGTCTCACAATTGAAACAAAAAGATTATACATTATCATTAGAAATATTATTTTCAGTTTATAAAATCAATAAAAGCTTTGTTATTTATTTTAAAAATCTATGATTATTTATTTCTGTTATACCTAACAAAATATGTTTTAAAAGTTTAAAATTTTTGAATATTTATTGCAATATTTTTATATTTAAGTATAAATCTATTATTATTATTATTTACTCATTAGTATAAGTATGTTATTTACATAGAAGCTAAGATTCTAAATACAGCTTCAGGCCATATTCACGTTAGCTGATAATATAATGTTATATATTTTTTAAAAAAAAACATATTTCAAGTCAAACTAAGTCATTAATAATTTAAATTCCTTGATATCTAATAGATATAGAGAAATATGAAAAATATTAAGAAGAAACATAAATCACATAACTTCAAAATCACATTAAAATAATCTGCATAAAATGAAACCCTGGTGTATATTGAACTGCCTATGCACATATAGGATATAAAGATACATGTTAATTTTAAATTTTTGTTTCTTCTTTAAATGCAATAATTATCTGAGAAGACATTACATTATTTATTTATTTATTTATTTATCTACTTTTTCTTTCTTTATTTATTTGTTTTATTGTAAATAAAGTATAATTTTATTTTATTTAAATTAATTGACTTTCATATTGTATGTTTTATATTATCATACTATTTGGTAATTTTATGGTAGCATAAAAGTTATGTTTTATTTATTAAAATACATGTAAATTATAATATAATTTATTATATTATAATTAATTGATTCCCAAAGAAGAATGTAAATTATTTGAGGCTTCATATTTAACTTGTTGTGATATAATATGTTTATTTACATAAGTCTGGTTAGCTTTTAATGTAGTTAGTTTAATCCATTACTTCTGATTACATTTACATTTAGTTATTGAATAGAGTTGGATTGGATAAAAGGTACGTGTGTGTTTTACTATTTATCAAGTTTGGTAGTCTTTTTTATATAAATATACAGTTTCAGTGGCATATAAAAATGTTTACAAAAATGATTGATTAAAAACAAACATTTATATTAACTATTTCAATTTTTTTTTTAGGATGATTTTTTTTTTGGTGTTAAATAATCACAAACATATCTACAATTTATTTGTACTTTTCCAGGTCTATAAAACTGATGAATTAAGGCATGTTGGAATTTAACATTTCCAAATAAATGCTATAACTTTGTGGATCCAGTTACCAGCATGCATATGCAAAACATCAAAACACTATGTGTCTGGCCAACCATGTGGAAACACCTGGATTCCTATTTAGCAGAATTTATATGGTGTCAAGTGCACCAACAATAAAATTCATTTGTGACAACTTTGTAGATTATTAAGGATTTCAGTCTGCCAATATAAATAATTGTCACTAGCCCTTATTAAAAATAATGCATGTAAAGTTGTTCATACCTTTTTTTATTTTTTTTTCTATTAATAACTTTACTTAATAATAATGATAAATAAAGTGTAAATATTATAATTATTGTTTTTAATTAACACAAAAAAATTGACACATTAAATGTTTGTTTCTTATCAGACATTTCTTTTAATATTTGTGTATGGGTTAACAGCAAAATGTACAAGTACTCAATAAAATTTCCTTTAATATGTAGTTATGTGTTAATGGACGTACTTATAATTTACTTATTTATAATATTTAAAACAAAGAGAGTCTTTTCCTCATCTTTACTTTTCTCTCTTATTTACCTGATTGACTGTTCCAGTATATATATATAATTACACACTTATATTTAAGAATTGTACTTGTTTTCATCTTGTTTTGAACCGTGATTGTAAATCAAATATAATAAATTGTAAAATAAAAGACGTAAATGTCATAAAACTATAATATAAAATATAACCAAAATAAAAAAATAGATACAAAGAAATAAACGAATACCAATATTATTAGTATTGTCATAAAATATAAACAATTTAAATAGACTGATACCATAACAATAAAGTTAAAAATTGATTGGTTGATATTGTTGCGACAAGTCGTTGTAAAGAAATATTCTTGATATATTTGAATCTTATGACTGATAATGGGTGTTGATGATCTAACTCTTCTTTGAAGTAGTGACGTATATTAAATTAATATGTTTATACTAATAAAATTTTAAATACATCTTCAATATTATTTTTTATATTTTTTTTATATTCAGTACTTCTACATAAATTGTTTTGACATTTGTTTATATATATTTTTACGTAATATTTCGTAAATCATTAAATAAACGATAGGTAAAATATTCGTCACTGTTTTATAATGTTAAAATATAAGAGAAGACTTTTTTATTTCAATATCATTTAGCAGCAGGATTTAATAATCTTTCACTAAGGATTTCCATTGATTTTTGCATCAAGTAATTTTAGTCTTCTGCAAGAAAACTATCTTTAAAATACATTTTGTCAGACAATAATCACTAGAGGTTTACTAGTCAATCCTTTACATTGCTTGATACAGTTTTTATTAAATTAACTTTTATACATCTAAGCATTTTTAAAATTTGTTGTGAACTTTTAAACTTTTTAGAGATTAATTATGGTAGAATAGTTGATGTTTTTTTTCTTTTTCAAATGGTTTGCCATTTATGATTATCTTTGATTGAAAATCCCATTTTAATCGAGTTAAGAAACCAAATAGCAAAAAAAAAAAAACATTAGGAAGGATTGACTATTATTATAAAATATTTAAAAATGCAGGCTCTATTACAGGGAAAAAATAATGTAAATAAAGTGAATAGTTTATTAGATGTCTTGTTTTATGGATTGCATGCATAAAAAAAAACAAGATTAAAAAAAAAAATGTTGCTTCAATAAAAAAAGTTTACAAAAAAATATTTATCTTTGTATATATTGTAACAGAACGTTTTTTTTTTTTTTACAAAATATAATAATAGATTAGTTATGATATCATAGTGGGTGAGATAGTCTGTGTAGGATGTCTGAATGTATATATATATATATACACTTCGATCTCGTTCAAGGTAGATGGGGTATTAATACTCAAACGTGTATCAAAATACATCCATATACTCACCTCATTCTTATATTCTTTAATTTCCGTTATTTTCAGCTTTCAAACTGAACAAGAATCTGCCTAGTCTAGTTCAGAGAATATTATTATCACTTAAGGTGGAGGTACGTGCAAACATGTATAAATATATGAGGATATGTGAGAGTGCACCAACATAATATGTAAATGTGCAAGAATATATGACAAATTGAAAAATGAATTTGGTTAAATACAAACGATAGTATTAATATATATATATATGTGTGTGTGTGTGTGTGTGTGTGTGTAATAAATTAAGTTTAATATCTGTATTCGTTACCCAATATATGTAATATACAAATCAATATATATATATCAAAATACAGTAAAATTTAAATAAATTATATTATTTTTAGAAGTACTTCACACTATCTAATAAAAACTGATACACTTAAACACAAATATGTTGAAAAGACAAATAATCACCAATATATGTATTTCATGCTAAATCAGCAATCATCAGTTGGTCCAGATTATCATCTCTACATATAGATGCTATAAGTGCTCAGATATATATTAAGATAGACAATCTTCATACTATAATGGACAGGCTTCAATCTACTCCACACTCCAACTCTTCAACCATCCATCCAGTTGAACATCTGATGACGAAATGCTGAAAGGTCACCCTGAGGCTGAGATTCTTGTCACACCCATGTTGACCTAAGGTCAATCTGAACCCCACATGTACAGAACATAATCCATTTAATACATATGCAAGGATGGGCAGACATCTCTACAATGTAATGACTGAAACACAGGCTTATTATATATATATATATAGGGTATATGAGCACAGACTTTCACCCGACACACCACTCTACACTCTATCTAATAACACTGATACACTTAAACACATATATGTTGAAAAGATAAATAATCACCAATATACGTATTTCATGCTAAACCAGCAATCATTACTTGGTCCAGATTATCATGTCTACACATATATACTTTAAGTGCTCAGATATATATTAAGATAGACAATCTTCATACTTTAATGGACAGGGTTCAATCTACTCCACACTCCAATTCTTCAACCATCCATCCAATTAAAACTCTGATGAAAGAATTCTTAAATTCAAGTTCAAAAATAGTTGTATAGGATGCATTAGTATGGTATACTATGTGACCATAAAAATCATTTAACCATTCATGGTATCTAAATACTTTCCTAGTAAGTAATTTTATTCGAAACTGAGAGTAGATCATGTTTATTTTTAATATTTACAATTATTATTATTATTATTATTATTATTATTATTATTATTATTATTATTATTATTATTATTATTATTATTATTATTATTATTATTATTATTATTATTATTATTATTATTATTATTATTATTATTATTATTATTATTATTATTATTATTATTGCTGTTGTTGTTGTTGTTGTGAGAGGTTATATCTTACGAGTAAGAGTATAACACACTATGTTACTATTAGGATCTCATTTTTGTATAATAATCGTAAATGAAAAGAGAAAAATAAATCTCACATTAATTAAACTATAAGTTAAAAGATCCCTGAGATATTAATTTACAGACAGTGTTAAAGAAATTATTTGTATTCAAAGCAAAATTTGTTATATATATATATATATATATAAATTAAGTTTGATATCTGTATTTGTTCCACAATATATGTAATATTCAAATCAATATATATATAAATGCAGTAAAATTTACATAAATTATATTATTTTTAGAAGTACATTCAACTATACATTTTGTAGTCTTTATCAATTATATAGCATTGAATAATCAAAACGACAATCTTTAATAATACTCATAGTTAAATTCAGATTTCCCACATTTCTGTTATCTTAACATTTGATGACTGATGATACATTAACATTTGGCGATTTCTTGAAATCAACATAGCCTCTTTTATTTTACATTTATTATGATAACATTCAATTTGAATAATTTTTATATTTTTATAATCAAATTTAAATCCATATTGACAAGATTTATTATGATCTAATATAACAGATTATGAAGGTTTATTTACATCTATTCCAGATTGTTTCTCTTTTTGAATTCTATTATATTAAAGCATATACTCTTTTATTCTCTTCTCAAATGTACACTTTGATTCATGTATGTTTTGTAAGCCACATCCACAAATCAATTTATATATAATAAAATTTTGATTAAACTTTGAATTTTGAATTTTAAAGTTATTAAGTAATGTATTTATATTATTTGTTGAGAAAAAAGCAATATGACACAAACCATTATAAATTCTCCTAATAAACTTGTCCTGCTCATCAGATATAAATAGCATTGAAATTCATTTCATTTTGATATTAATTTTTATTTTTAATTTTATTCCATTGTTGATTTCTTTTAAAGGTTTTTAATAGTATTAACAATAGCATTTTTATAATAACCAATTTTCAACAAGTCATTAACAAATAAATGCACATTTTAAATTTTATCACTAGAATATTTGCACAATTTTTCATTCAAAATAAGAATGATTTCAATCCAGACAACTTATGACATATAGGTACATGTGATTCATATGGAATAAAATCTCTAGTTTCAATTTGTTTAATTAACATAAGATAATCCAAACTGTAATCATTACATATAACTTGAATATCCAATAATTTTATGGAATGTATTTCTCTTCAGTTATAACCCACTTTATATCCTGAATCTGATTTAATTCATTAAAGAAATTGATTATTAAATATTGTTTTCCACAAATAAAAACATCATCCACATATCTATGATATACTTTAGTTTCTTGATATTTCAATTGCTTTAAAATTTTACTTTCATAAGTTGATATAACAAATTTAAGTTACAGCAGGAAGACCCATTGGCCAACCATAACTCATTGAATATTATAAAACGAGTTATGGTTGGCCAATGGGTCTTCCTGCTGATGCTCAAATTTGTAATTTTATAATATAGCAACTTATGAAAGTAAAATCTTAAAGCAATTGAAATATCAAGAAATTAAAGTATATCATAGATATGTGGATGATGTTCTTATTTGTGGAAAACAAGATTTAATAATCAATTTATTTAATGATTTAAATCAGATTAAGGATATAAAGTGGGTTATAACTGAAGAGAAATATAATTCCATAAAATTCTTGGATATTCAAGTTACACATAATGATTACAGTTTTGATTATCTTATGTTAATTAAACAAATTGAAACTAGAAGTTTTATTCCATATGAATCACATGTACCTATATGTCATATTTGGTCTATGTTGAAATCATTCTTATTTCAAAATGGAAAATTGTGCAAATATTTTAGTCATAAAATTTAAAATGTACATTTATTTGTTAATGACTTGTTGAAAATTGGCTATTATAAAAATGCTATTACTAATATTATTAAAAAATTTAAAAGGAATCAACAATATAATAAAATTAAAAATAAAAATAATATCAAACTGAAATGGATTTCAATGCCATTTATATCGGATGAACAGGTCAAGTTTATTAGGAGAATTTATAATGGTTTGTGTCATATTGCTTTTTTCTCAACAAATAATATAAATAGATTACGTAATAACTCTAAAATTCCAAATTCAAAGTTTAATCAAAATTCAAATATATATATATATAAATTGATATGTGGATGTGGCTTACAATTCATCGGTGAATCTAAGTGTACATTTGAGAAGAGAATAAAAAAGCTTATGCTTTTATATAATAGAATTCAAAAAGAGAAACAATCTGGGATAGATATAAATAAACCTTCACCATCTCTTATATTTGATCATAATAAATCTTGTCAATATGGATTTAAATTTGATTATAAAAATATGAAAACTATTCAAATTGAATGTTGTCATAATAAACATAAAATAAAAGAGGTTATGTTGATTTCAAGAAATCGTCAAATGTTTGTGAATCGCGAGTCATCAAATGTTAAGACAAAAGAATTGTGGAAAATCTGAATTGAACTATGGGTATTGTTATAAGTTGTCTCATTTTGATTATTCAATGCTATATAGTTTATAAAGACTTCAAAATAGATAGTCAAAAGTATTTCTAAAAATAATATAAATTTTGTAAATTTTACTGTATTTTGATATATATATATTTGTATATTCCATATATATATATATATATATTGTACCTATATTGATATAGCCACATATAATTTTATCTAAAATTATATTATTAAAATAATCTTTCGTTAAAGAAAAACATACCAATCTCTTTTCATTAAAGAAAAAATAATGTTAAAACTAAATAGTAAATTGTATTAAAAATATATGTGTGTATATATGTGCGATTTGTAAATAAATAAAATGTATGTGAAATAAAAGATTATCATTAAAACCCCGGCAATGGCTATTAATAAAATAAAACAACACGTTTTATTGCATGGCTATTACTAATTAAGCAATCTTCCAAAACACATTTATCAAATGATTATTATTGGAATTTGACAACAGATCTTTGCCGGAGATATGAGAAAGACAACAAGGTGCAGATATAAATAGACTTTTTTTTATCGGACAATTTATTCCACAAATTAGTTGAGACAATCAGTTCACAAAGTAATTGAGTAGTGCAGTTCAGAAATTAATTGAGCAGTTAACAAACAAAATGCAGTGTTGAGAAGATCTTGGGAACGCACGTTTATCTCCAGTCCAGATGTCCAAGAAAACAGCAGATCTGCCTGTGAAATAATGTCAGCTTAACATCTTAGAAAATCTCCGTCACTAACTATTTGTCTCCGATGGTAATAATCATGAAAATCAGGAAACTCAGCAAGGAAACGTCCCAGCCGGCTGGAAGCATTCATACTGGAACCATTCATACTGGAAGAAACAACAAACAAGAAAAAAAAACAAAGTGTTAAATCTACGTTCAAAATCCTAGGTAAAACATTTGCTTATTTTCGTTTATACTGTAATAGCCATTGCATTTCATTAATTCGTGTGAATCCTCCAAGAGTCTAATTATATGAACTCGATATCATACATAAATGAACTATTGATATGTGTGTGATTAAATTTCAAATGCTATGTAGTCCTTTATTATCATTATTATGTGTGTGCATGAGTTAATTCTTCAACCACCTCTTACGAGGCATCTCATCGACATCTGACATCACTCTAACTCTGCTAGTTCTTATGCTAGAATATTCGTTTAACAGTTATTGATTAGGCTTTTAAAAGTTCTGTAAGAAGGTGCCCTCTTTCGAATTATTTTACAAGTAAAAAATCAAAAAAACCGCATTTAAAACTAAACAAAGAAAGAACATTGTCGGTGATTGGTTGTCAGCCAGCTCTCAGCCTAAAAAGACATTCTGATTGGCTGGAAAGAACAAAGAAACCGCCTGATCAAAGAAAATAAAGAAAAACACTGAGATTTTCATTTCGAATATAATTTTAAAGAATATTAAGTATATATTGAGTAATTACAAATGATTTTCAGAGAGAATACTAAAAAAACAAAATTATTTTCGAAAAATATTGAAGATTTTAGTAAAAATATTTAAGATTTAGCAAAAAGAAATCTTTACTTTTCCATATCGTAAAATTGAAAAAAAGCATTTGCGTCACCACATTTTTGTTTAGACATTCGCTTTATATTTGCCGAAATTGAATAAATTTTATAATAAATAAATAGCAATTTATTTTTGAAAGAACTTTCGTTCTCTTTCATAACCTGAAAAATTAGTAATATACTTTTTATAAATGTATCTGAGTTGAATTTAATATTATAGGCGAATATGTTTTAACAATAGGCTTTGTCTTCAGTTTGTGAGTTGGCCAATTAAAAGATTTGATTTTTACCCCATGCAACCAATAATATAATTAGCGGGTTAAGGGTTAATATGTGCATGATCATTATATCAATGTTTATTAGTTAAATTAGAGTGTTCTGTTATTAAATCTATAGGAATATTTAAACTATTTAGAAATGTTAATTTAAAATATGCATGTGTTTTATTAGAATGTTTAAATTTAGTAAATAAATGTTAGTTAATAAATTATCTTTAAAATTAAACTTTATTTGTCGGTCAATTCTTTTTATCAATTCTTTTACCAAATTCTTTTATCAATTCTTTTTATAAATTCTTTTTTACAATTCTTTTATCAAGTCTTAACCACTAATTATGTATAATCTATTAGTGATTACAAACAGCTGAGCTAGTCGCGGATTTAGGCATTGAGTTAGTGGCCATTGCTCAAAGTGCGTTATTTATTCATCCTTGAATAGATAGTTGGTGCCCATGTTTATACACAAACAAAAAAAGTGCTTTGGACGTGGTGTTCAACTCAACAGCCAAGAAGAAGCTATGTCCTGGAAATGTAACATTAGTTATATACTTTATAACTATCGTTTGGGCATACATACTCTCTGAGTATGTTCTTCTCTGCCTAAGAGACCGGTGATTCGAATCCACATATTCAAAATTCGGTTCAATATATATATATATATACATAGATGCATGTGTGTAAAGCAGCTTTTAAATAATTCATTATAAAGTCAGTCAGTTACAGTTGAGACTTTTTTTTTTATAACTAAGATATTTATTTACTAGCCAATAATTATTTTATTGATTATATTACAATAAGAAGGCTATATAAAATAAAAATCCAAGTTTCTTTTCACTTTACATTAAACCCTAGTTTTTCAACATAATAATAAATAATCATCTTTTCAACATATATATATCCTTCACTGATGATAGCAAATTTAGCTTGAAATCAGCTGATCTGAGGGTGAGCAAAATAAAAGAGATAGTGAATTCTGACTCTTTTGTCGTTTATGTAAACAAACATAGCGGTGTTTTTGGTAAAACGCCATCTATTGATCATAAATACAAGTGACAGCAAGTTAACATGATTGAAACTTGTTTTTGTTTTTCATATATATATATATATATTGTAACATTATGGAAAAATCAGGAATGAAACTGGGGTTATGGAAAATCATCATAACAATCCCAATCAATAAATTGCATTCAAATGTACAACGAACATAGTGAATATGATAAGCATGAAATATCATCAAAAACAAACTTCAGCAGCATTACAAATAAAAATAATTAATCATTTATTATTATGAATCATCAAAAAATAAAATCAACAGTCAAGCTTGTGACTGGATTTGAAAGTGATCCACTATAAACAAAGCTAATTATATAAACAATAATTTTGATACATCAAATTATGTGTTTATCTATAAGAATATAACAACTAAAATAAATAATGCTGATATACTAAAACATGTTGATCATCATCAATACCATTTAGCCACTTAGTACCATTGATGTACTGACCAACTATAAACTTAATTTTTAATAATAAAAACTATACAAAATGTTTTGCATGGATTTTAAAGGATATCCCTTTGTCTCAGTGAGGATCATCCTATCATCATCATCTGGCCATTCAAAACACTAAACATAAATCCCAATCTACATAACTAATCATTACTAATAAATCCGGATGAGTGAGCAAGAGCTCTTTAACTGTTACTGTGAGCAAGAGATCATACCAACATATAATATTTTAAACCTATTTTATGATTAAATGAATTCATTGGAATAACTTAATGAAATATAAATGTATTAATTATAAATAATATTAATAAAATGAAATTAAAGTCTGCTAAGTTACGCTGTAAATATGAATACATCATTCTGATTTTGATTAAAATATTATGCGATTACATTGTAATTATATATATCTCAATAGGTTTACTTAAAACACACCAATATATAAGCACTCAGACGTGCTGTATAATAATCTAAAATTGACGTCTTTGATTCATCATAAACTAATAATAAAAATTCATTTTTATAATGCATAATAATTAATTTTAACATATATGTGTTTGATGACTGATTTTAATATATATGAGAGTACATGACACACAATTAAATGTCTGTGCACACTGGTATTCATTAATTAAAAAAAAATATTATAGTCATATATTTTTATAAGAAAATTATTTCCATATTACAAAAAGTATATATACATAAAAACAATGAACACATACATGCGCATTATTATTATCTTTAACAAATCAAAGTTATTAGTACATATTAAGTAATTTTTTTTAAAAAAAAACACTATCAGTTGATCTAATTTAGAAACTTCTTTTTAAAAACCATTTGGCTTTTCGTTTCTTCATTTATAATAACATTTCTAAGTCTATTTTTTTAAAAATGAAATTAAACTGGAATTATGAATAACAACAGGAATAAATTTATTCATTGTTTTTTTACTTGTTTTACTTTTAAATGAATAATTTAGTTAAAATTATTTACCTTTTAAATCGAGTTAATTTCTTCCAAATATTTGATATCACCTTCCATAAAATAAATATCAGCAAGGACAATCATTATTGACCAGCATTGATTATAAATTCATGCTTCTTTGTATATTGATAAAGCTGCATATGTATAAACCACAGCACAATTCTTTTTAGTAAGCTATCTAGTACTGGAATCTCAGTAAGCTGGTCTATTTTAAAATAATATACTGACCTATTGACATTTTCAGAAAACTTATACATTACGTTTCTGTTGACATCCAGTCAGCACCATTTAGTTTCTATAAGTTGTTAGACTTCAGGCAAGCAAACTGTCTAGTACACAATATGGACTATAATCTACAACGAGAAGAGTCATTACTTTCACATAAATTCAAACTCTATTGTTGTGAGACTAGCAGCTACAGCTCACTTAATGTCCTCAGTGGTCTTTTACATCCAACTTTGATACTATATGATGGAATTTTAAAAAAATAATTAAGTAAATTCTTTCTTTATCTTGAAAAAATAATTAATGACTCTTTACAATTTACCTTAATTAAAACCATTTTTTTTATTTAAAAAAATATTTTTAATCCTTTCAACAACATAGTATATTGTATTAAATTTTATCACAAATTTTACTTTTATAATTTCTTAAAATAATTGAAAATAGATAGGAAAATTGGATAATTACAAGTATTATCTATTTTAACATAAAAACAAGCTTGTTTTAGATTTTTTTTTTTTTTTTTGAATTTTTAAAATCAGAATAAAATATTAAATAGATCTTTTTAAATGCTTAATTTATAATAATTCTTTCAATTCAAAATTATTAGTTAACTCTTAACTGTTATTCCAGTGTGATATTATGATACCTACTGAGAAAAATTTTTTGTTTATATTTCTAGTTTGGTTTTTTTCAACTATATATATATATATATATATATATATATATATATATATATATATAACATATATATATATATATATATATATATATATTGTTGTTGTATGCCATGAGACACATAACCGTCTTATATTCCTCTCATGAGGAAAAGAAAAATAGAAATAAAACACCAACTTAACAAGGATCCATATATAACCAAAATAAAATTCATATCTCAAATTATGTAATCATCATTTTTTAGACATTTGACAGTTATCTGACAGCTCTGAAATAAAGAAAAATAATAAGAACGCAATGTAGCATGAATACCAAGAGAGCTAACTCAATTTAAATTCGGTAACCTACTACAATCTTTGAAATGAAATAAAAATGCAAACATCTTTGCAAATCTCTGCTACTTTGAGTCTTATGGGATGGAAAACACAAATTTATGCCTTGTTTTTTTTTTTTTGGAGATTTAGAGGCTGGGATCATGGCAGAAAATTATATCAACTGCACTATGATAAACAGTAGGAAATTAGAAAGTGGACTGGAGTAATGGTTAAGATGGAATACTCTTTGGTATTGCATAAAAATATTGTATTCTCAATCCCTCTATCCATTGACAAAACTAAATAAACTCCAATAGTAAAAACCCAATATAATCTCCAAAATCATAGATTTTCCATTCTACTTTAAATATAAACTCCTTAAATATACATTAACTACTAATTTATAACTTAATCATCAACACTCTTGCACATAATTTACAGTAATTGTTTTATATTAATTTTTGTATAAATTATTATTTTTCCAGCTATGATTATATTTGAGATCAAGTTGAGTTGCAATTTTGTTGTAATGGCTACCAGTACTTGATCATCATCAGAAACTACATTGAATGCCATTTGTAGTAGTACAGAAAAATCAGGGATATACAGTGAACATAATAAATATGATCAGCATGAAAGATTTTCCAAAACAAAGACTAGTTCTAAGTTCACTGGCATTACAGAGACAAATAATAATCATTAATCATCATAAATGATCAAAAAATAAAATCAACAGTGAACCTTGTAACTGGATTTGAAAGTGGTTTACTATCAGCTCTTGCCAAACTTGAGGCAGATTATGCAGATTATATAAACCATAATTTGTTGCACAAACTTAAGTGCTAATCCATAAGAATATAACAATTAAAAATAATGTTGGTATATCAAAACATGTTGATTATCATCAATACCCTCTGGCCACTTGATCAACTATTAATAATTTCAAAATAAAGTTAAATAAAATGTAATGCATGGAGTTTAAAGAATATCTCTGGTTCAATGTTTAATAAGTACTTTCTTTTCTTAAAAAAATTCTAAATACTTTAATCTCTTCTTTTTTCCATTGTAATCTTAACATTGCATTTATTGTTATTTAATTCATTAAAGCAATTAACAATACTTCTACTGGTTTGTATTACAACTATATCACCATATCTGTGATATCTTATAATTTTCTTATTTTTGGATACTTATTACTTATAATTTTTTCTATGCAGTGAATCAGAAAGATGACTAAATTCCATTAATAAAGCAACAATAGCCCCTTCCTTTGTTATATTTCAAATATTTTCTTATATTTAAACTATAATGCATTATTTATCAGTAATAATGTGGTTTAATAACTAATCACCAATTTTCTGAAATTTTATTACTCATTTTTATTTCATCAATAAGTATTTTATACCATCTTTTCTAGATTTACTCTGATACAATTTTTCAATATCAAATAAAACAATGATTTCATTTCTATTTAATTTTACATTAATTAATTTATTTATATTTTTTTCTATTTTTTAATACAAAATTTACCAAAACTTATTGTACTGACAATCGTTGTATATTCCATCACATTAGTCTTTAAGAATATAATCATTAAAGTCTAATATTAATTAATAATATCTTTCCAAATGCACATGGATGTTGAAAATGGGAGATATAAAAACCTCTATTTCTTTTCATTGTTTCATTTTAATATAATTTAATAAAATATTATATTTTGTTTTAAATTTCTTTTCTGTATCTTTAACTTTTGGTATGCCTGCTTTACAATATCTTTTTTATTTTACTAACATGTCCATTTCATTTCAAATAACAAATCTTGATCCTTTATCTTTACTTAAGTCCACCTTATTTATCTTTTCCATAATTTGTCTTATAACTTTTTAATAGCCTGAAACGCGATATCGCGGTTGTCACCTTTAGATTGCTCTAACTCAGCCAATTTTTTAGTTACATTGAAGAAAAAATACCCGTATTAAAGCTTAGAGCAAGGCCTATAAGATGCTGTCCTCTTTTGAATCATTTTACAAGTAAAAAATCAATACTAGAAGGATTTTAAGTTGAACGAAAGAAGAAGGCCAGTTTTGATTGGTTGGATAATCTATTCCCAATCTATTCCGAATTCTTATTGGCTGATGATTCCGTTAAATATTTTTTCACCGCTAAAATGAAAATATATGTTTTGGAGTGTTTTTTTTATTATGTTTCATACATTTTATAAATAATTTTCATAAAATCTAATATTTCTAATAAAAATATAGTTATTTTACAAAAGTAGTAAGGTTTTATTTAAAAAATGTATACTTTACACGATTGTAAATTGAAAAAGAAACCAGCCGTAGCAGCAATTTTTGACATCTTGTCAAGAGGTTAGATTGCTCCAAGCTGTTTATTTGATTTTCAAACAAAGATTAATGATTTAGAATATTTTTCTGGCATTATAATGTATTTTTGGTGTATTTTTTTAATAATATGCTGAAAGTATAATTATTTTGAGAAAGACGTTAAGATTTTTCCTAAAAAATTCTTAAAAAATTTGTAATGTGAAATCTGGGAGGGATCTAAATGACATTTATAATGCTTCTAATTTGCTTGTAATGTTTTCTTTGATTTTTCCGCTTTTGAATATTTCTATAAAATACAAATAAAAATATATTTTTGAAATAACTTTCGTTTACTCTCTTAACATTACAAATAATTAATATACTTTTTGAAAACGAAACTAAAATTAATATACATTAAAAGATGAAAATATTTTGTATCAAAAAGTTTGTCACTTGACCAATTAAAAGTTTCAGAGTTTTACTTCGCTGGACCAATAACAAAAGTGTTCTATTTAAGTGTTAATAGTATTTTCCTTCCATTTTAATACATTTATGCCTTTTATTAATTAATTATGTTATTATTTTTTGATTGTCTGTTTTCAAATTATTTTTAGTAGTCCCTGTTTTACACTTATATTAGTTCTTTTTTGAGTATCTCCATCAATAAATGGTATATATTTAATTCATTTGTTTAGAAACTGTAGTTGTACATTTGTAAAACTAATGTTACGTACAATTATATATATACACTTTTTTATTATCACATTCTTTTACAGTAAAATGATTAACAATTTTTTCCAGGATTTTATTTCTTTATAATACGACTATCTCTAATATTGAGATTGTCTAAGCGTTGGCTTTTAATGATTACTTAAAAACCCATATAGTCTTGTATATTATTACACTTCTTATTTAAGTAATACTTTGGGTACAATTTGAGAAGTATAATTGCAGTATGTGATGTTATAATTGACTATTTATTAGTCTGCATACAGAATAGATTATATTTAAATGTTTAAAAAGGTTTATTTAAACTTCTTTGTATGAATAATATCAATCTTTGTGGTCAAGTTGCAATCTTTAGTATCTATATAAATATATTAGATCATTAATAAATGTGGGATTCCATCTTCATTTTTAAATGGAGGTTGCCTTGACAACAGTTTGAAATTATTGATTGTTAATGATATTAGGTTTATCTAAATGTTAACTGACTTTTAATTATATATATATATTGTAGTCCTTTGGTCTACATCACCTATAAACCAGTTGTAGAGGAAGAGAGATAGCTGTGGAAAAAAGAAGAAAGAATTTTTTTTTTTTTTGAAAGTAGGAAAAATTAAAAGGCTTTATTGAGAAATCACTAATTAGATAGCTCAGAAATAACATATAGAGACAGTTTGTGTTTGTAGAAATTACAGCTGGTATTATTTAATGCAAGGGGGGATGTTTGATTTTTTTTGTACTCTGCAGTAATGATTTGCCAATATAATGATGGAGAAATAAATATTTATATAGCTGGGATAGAGTTTTGTAAATTTTAATGTCTATCACTAAAAAGTTGGTGAGAATTGAAAGTAAAATGATTATCAATAGCTTTTGTTTAACAGCTTCGTTCGGGAGAATAAGCTTAAGAGTTATAGAAAATAATAATGGGAATTTGTGTTATGATTAACATAGATTATAATTAATATTGCGTTTGTAATTATAAGAAATTGTGAGGGATGTTTTGTATTCATGTAGTCTAAATAAGCAATTTTCTATTAAATAATCTACAGATGTATGTGTGTGTAATACAGGTATGTGAGTTGACATTTTTTCTTTCCTTTATAGAAATTGATACCATTTTTTATATTATTTCCTGACAAGCGTGAAACAATGGAAAAATAAATGAATCTCTTGTAATTTATTATTAGTAATTCAAAAATATAAATATAAATGGGAAATTGTTTAGATCAAGATAAGTGTAACAATTGTTTTACCAAAAAGATTTAAAAAGCTGTCAAAATCTGACAACTGATAAATGGTTCAATTGTTTGTTCTGAGAATGGATTATCTTTAAAAATTTGGAAGGCGACCACCGGTGGAGAGGGGAATTGACCAATGTTTTTTCCCCTCTCTCTTCACTTTGCTGGAAAATATAAAAGGGGAGTTGGAGAAAATGAGGAGAGATTTTTAAAAATTTTTGCTATGAGACTTTTTAAATTTTTGTTAGATGGGACTTTTTAAATTTTGCTAGGAGGAGACTTGTTAAATTTTTGTTAGGTGGGGACTTTTAACTTTTTGCTTCTTGCTGAGAGAGCAGTTCAATTATCTCCAAATTTTTATTAATTTTCCATCTCAGAAGTTAACACTGTACTTGAGTTGTATAGTTTACCAAAATATGAATTTCTAATTCATATTTGTGGTGTGCATTTATTCTTCCTGAAGTTAATCATGAAACAATCAGCCTTCAATAAGATATTTTTTTCTGAATGCCAGAGTCTATCGGTTTTGTTTATTAAAATTTTATTTAAGGAAAGAACTATCACACTATGGTATAACTCTGAAGGATCAATTTATATTATCATAATTGTTTGGCTGGGTAAAATTCGTTAAAAAAAAAAAAACTACAGCAAACTTCTGAATAATATTTAAAGAAAAGTTAATTCACATTTGGTAATGAGAAGCCACTTGTTATATATACTTTGAACCTTTGGAAAAAAAATGGACAAGAAGAAGAAAAGAAACAAATGAATTCGATCCGGAAAAAAGCCAACAAAGTGGAAGGTAATTAACAAAGCTCTTTTTTTAAATTTATTAATTGTCCTACAGCTACCTTCTGATTTAAAATAACTCTTCGTTTTCTACATTTGATTTAAAGTAACTCTTCGTCTTCGACATGTGATTTAAAATAACCCTTCGTTTTTCATGCATTCTGATTTTAAAAAGACTGTCTTCATTTTTTATTTATTGTGATTCAAATAACTATGTGCGTTTTTAGTATACATCTGATTTAAAATAAATGTCTATGATGTGCGTTTATAACTGCTATCTCCAAATAAAATGAGCTGAGTGCAATCAAAGGAAAAGAGATTAGAAAGAGACTTTAGTAATGTTTGGTATTATTCTATATTTTATTTCGTTTATATAATATGTCTTTTTTTTTTTCGTTATAATATGTACATGTTTGATAGAAATGTTTTTTTTTTTTTTTAGTTTTACCACTAGAATATCTTAATTTAATATTTTTTTATTATTATTTATGTTTTAAAATGCATAAAGGAAAGAGAAAAAGAAATGATTTTGATCCCACTTAAATATGAGTGCTTACGTGAATTTAAATTTAAAGAGAAAGAGAGAAATGATATAAAATACCTTTTATATTCTTAACAAATTTTTATATATATTTGTGCTTAATATTAAATATGAGTGATATGGATGATCGTGTGGAAAACCATAATCATGCTATAAGTGTTGATGATCTGTTATTGATAGATATTTAAGGTATGTGATCGGTTTGACTAGATTGAAGTGATTCATACATGTTTTAATTCAGATCCGGTTAGTCTTTGTGATTCATTTAGACTGTAATCAATATATGTGGGTGAATGTATAAAGCAGTAAATGCTTAATATTATTGAGGTAGAGTTATCGTACCACCTCATAGATGGAAAATAGCTGTCTCATGATTGATTTACCATGATAGTTGGAGATGACTGAGTTTCACTCCATTTATTCTATTAAAGAAAGGGAATTATTAATAAAGTTATTGTTAAATTGAGGAAAAGGTTTTGCATGCCCATTTTGAATAAATGTGTAGGCCGGAGCTCCTCATGCATTCTAAATCTTAAGAAAAGATTTCTCTCCCCCGGGCTGAAGCAAACAATTGGACTTAAGAGTTGAAGTTGTCATTGGTTTGATTTTAATTTCTCTTACCCAGATACTGCTGTGTGCATGTTATATATATACTGCATGGTATTGAAGGATCTAGAAAGTGTTTGTCTGATGTGGGACAGAATAAAATTGCCCTGACAGGATAAGGATTCGGTCAGATGGAGGTATGATGAGGAATGACAAAGATTTTAATTAATAAACTAACGGTCTGTATTGATTTTTGTGAATATGATAAGTTGAGAGCTGTCGAGCTGATCAACAGACTGACCTATTAAAATATATACGTTTAAAAA
This sequence comes from Epiperipatus broadwayi, assembly GCA_028023455.1. Classification (NCBI taxonomy): domain Eukaryota; kingdom Metazoa; phylum Onychophora; class Udeonychophora; order Euonychophora; family Peripatidae; genus Epiperipatus; species Epiperipatus broadwayi. Next base: position 223,675 of record JAQFVV010012701.1, read on the forward strand.
TGTAAAGATCTGACAGGCATTAACGTAAAAGTGTGGGTTTTTGAATTTAAACCTATCCACAGGACCAGAAAAATATTTTTTTTAATATGTTATATCATCCTTTTTCATAAGAATAGTAAAGAAATTATTAATTCATAAAATGATATAGAAAGTTATGATTATTTAACATTGCTGATTAGAGTAAGTGAAATGAGTGTCTTATTTGGAATAGTCCATTGACAATGTTTACCACTAAAAGGGGAGTATGGGTTTATAGGTTTCTTCTCTTTCAAGATATGGATTTATTAAAGCTAAAGGAAATACGGAATTCTGATTCCGTGTGCAAATAAATGGGTCAAAAGCAATAAATAAGTTATCTAAAAAGAAAAAAATAGTAATTTTAAACATGTATCCAAACCATAATATTTAGTGGATCTAAAATTGTATGTTTAAATGTAATCATATTGTTTTGGGTATGTTTATTTTAATTCTTGTTCAGATAATAAAGTTTTATTATTGTTATAAGTTACAGTGTGTCTTGTGTTTTAATGTTTCCAATATCTACAGAATTTTCATACAACACCTATATTTTAAGTAATATTAATTTATATTTAAATTTAATTATTCATTTTTCTATTGACGATTTATTTCCACGATTGATTTGCAGTAGTCATTATTATATTGTTTCCATATTCGATTCACATAGTTAATTTTATATTGACAATTTATTTCCATGATTGACTTACGGTATTGATTTCATATTGATTATTTCTACATTCGATTTACATAATTCATTTTATAAGTCACTTTTCCATAATTCATGTCACAGAATTTATTTTTATAGTTAATTCACAAAATCTAATTTTATGATTTATTTCTGTAATTTACTTACCAGTAAATTTTGATTGATTCATCTGATTAATGTCCATGGTTTACTTCCATAGTTTATTTAGCAATATAGGATAGATTTAAAGTTATTAATTAAAGTTTGGTCAACATATCAGATACATAGAATAAAAATGACAGGGATTAGTTAAGTTAGATTTAATCATTTTTATCTTTTGGTTCATGGTAGTGTTGTGAATATTGGGAGCAGACATAAAATCCCTTTTCTGCTCTCGGTGTTTAGAGTGATTCCCAATAGTAAATTCGTATCAAAATTTGACTTAAGATATTTGGAATCATATCCACTGCCATGTAATCATGTATAAGTGCATCTCTTGACAGATCTAGACCTTGAGAAAGAGCAGTTCAATTATTAATCTAAGAGCTAGTTTGGAAGTCAAGTAGCATCACATAATAAAATCATTATACTGTTGTTAAAGTAGGGATCATAAATTGATAGTCGATTGACAAGTTAATTTATATGTTTAGAAATAAGATTAGGGATTCTCAGATCAGAGAACATAACACAGACATTCTGTGTTATATAATTGTAGCTAATTTAAAGTGATAAATGCTGAGAACGAAAAATAAAGTAATGGAATTAAATGAGGAGAATTGATTTAGGATAATTTTTTCTTATCTAGTGTTAAGTTAAATGATAAATTTATATTATGAACATAGATTATGAGTTCTCTGCATCGATTACTGATCCATTTCCAGTCCGATATAAATGAGAAATGTATGTAATAATTTCTGTAGTTACCACTCAAGATCAGATATTTATAATAAAGTTATGGGAGAAAGTTGTATTATTATTATTATAGATTTGATAATAAATTAATTATGGAATATTTGCATGACTCAACCAAGTTTGAAATTAAGACCACATAGATTAGATGGTTTTATCAATATCATTGTTGTTATTAATTTTTTTTTAAGAGACAATTATTTGCTTTCTCCAGTATCTTCTATAGTCCTAAATATGGCTAATGATGATGATCTCTGGTGGGCATTACAATTTATAGCTGCAATTTGGTGCCCCAGTATCTTTGATCCCAAGGTAGTATTAAATTCAGTTATCTGGCTACTTGAAATAAATTAAAGTTTATTGATGTTAAATGAGTTAAAGAGTGCGGCAGAGAAAGTTGAGGCCACATTATATATATATATAATGTACCAGTCAAAATAGTATGCTCACTTAACAAGATTCAAATCCTAAGCAAAAGTACCTCAAATCCGATCATGCTTGAGATACACAGGTCAGGAGCAATCCTAAATTTTAATCTATTTGCCTATTCTTCGAATCTCTGACACAATGAACTACAATCCTGATGATACAGTACAATTATTTTATTCCAGGCCCAGAATCAAAGCGGTAGAGCATAAGATCAGACTGATGATGATGATCGAGATCAGAGTAGTCCAAGAATTACATTTATGTAAGTTATATTTATTAATGCTAAATTATTAGCCCAGGAATTACATTTATGAAAGTTATATTTATTAATGCTAAGTTATTAGCTAAAGAAAATAGTTCTAAATACTAATTAGAAAATAATAATTCAACAACAACAAACCAGGATTTACATGAAATATATATTTAATAAAATATTGAGAAAATGCATTTATATATATTACACAATTGTTTCATGCTTGGAGTGATATGATACATTTTCAAAACTTGGTTTTTATAAAATCCTCTTTACATTAATTATTTAACGAATAGAGTTTTATGGAGTATATTATAACTTATGCAGGTTTAATATACCAATTTAATAACCTTTTATTAACAGAATGTTGTAGACGCTTAAAATAATCTACAAGTTCGGAACAGATTCAGATTACAGAAAGATACCTGATCATTTAACATTAATCATTTTGACAAATAAATATAAATATACGGTCTCAATCACTTATTTACAATCTTAAAATTATTATATATGTTTGATAAGCATTGTTTGGACATAGTGTCTTTAGAATAAGTATACAAGAAACAAACATTGTGCTAAATTTACGAGAATAAGTTATACAATCATTAATACAAATTAGATTTACGTCTATAGGAATCGATAACGGTTTTTAAAAGAAAGCAGTTTAACTTTATGAACTGAATGTATTTTTATGACATGAATCATTATCTTTAACACATCATTGCGACTTACTAAGGTTAGGTGGATGGTGATCAAATTAAAGAGCAGAGTAATGGTACTAGCATACAGCAAATAAATATGGCATTCATGGCAGTTTTGGATATTCTATCATTTTAAAAGAATATTTGAAACGAACTTAGATTTGATATGCCCAAACAATCTGGCAGAGCAATATCAATGGAGAGGCTGGGTTTGAAACCCAGAGCTGGATGTACAGTCATCTGCAGCACATCCACCTTATAAGCCTCAGGTTTCACAGGGAGTAGTGTCCCTGATTATGAATGATTTTTGAAAAATAGAATGGGAGCTTTAGGCTTCTGACATCCTTAATGATAATTCATAAAGAAATGGGAAAGATAAAATATCAGGATAAATGAAAATGTATGCCAGCAATGTTATTGGACATCAATATAATTTTATAATATAAATTTCATATAATATTATTTTAAAGCTTGGAAATGGTCTAACCTCTTGCGCAATAACATGTTTTCAATCCTGAGTCATTTAACTAATCATAATAAATAATAATTCTTTTATTGATATTATTAAACTGGCAAAATTTATATTTAAGTTTAATGCCCATATATATATTAATTGCTAGGATTAGCCCTCAGGCAGCAGCAAGAAAAGGTGAAATACTTATATTAAGGTTCACAATCTTTTAAAATGAAAATTTAAAGACAAATTCAAAGCAATAAATTTAGCAGAATTCATCCACAATAAAAGTTTTTAATTGACTTCAAGAATAACCAATTTAAAATGAAACCAAACTTGCTAGCAATTTCTATTTAATATAAACAAAACTTTATTGATAGATTTTAAATGAAGCCCCACTTTTTTCCAAATTAAACAATTATTTTCCCCTTTCTTTCCAAACTCATGAGTTTGGGGATTTTTGGAAAATTAAAGAAAATAAATTATATCTATACATTAAACAAAATACATAAAATTTTAATGGAGCTGCGCAAAGTATATATATATATGAGTTCAAGTGTTAAAGGTAAGTTAAAAATACATTATATTAGTAAGTGATTACAGAGAGAGAATTTAAGAGCAAAATTAGCAGAAACATAAATTAATATCTGAATTAAAATACAAAGGTTTAGCTATGTCTTATTAGAAACTACAAAAAGGGATTTATGTATTAAGGCAGCTCTATATTATGTGAAGTTACCTCCACATAGCAAGTAGATGTAGAATAAGAAGTCAATCAGTTGGGTCATCATATACGGCCAGTCAAGTGGATGGAACATGATGGCAGCAGGCAGGCAAACAGTTCTCCAAGAGAAGAAGAGAATGGTGAAAGAGTCCACTACTCACAATTCATAGCACTGAACTTCTCTTGACTTCTTAAAATGTTAAGGTCTTGAAACACTTTGAAAGTAAGTGACCAAAAAGTAATTACACTTAACTTACTCAAAACTCAACTCAACTAAAAACTGACTTCTTTTGTTCAATGAGCCATTTTATACACATTTTAATCCCTCCAAGAATGCAATTTTAGTTGCCCACAGCTATCTCTGTAATCTCTTGATTAAATAAAAAACACATTTAATTAGTAAAATATTTTTAAAACAGATAAGGCTAAAAATACCATTTGAAATATTTTTAAAGATTTGAAAACAACTAATAAAAGAATTATAATTAAGCTTTATACTTTTACAGTCTGACTATAGATCAAGATAATTTCAGTATTTCAAGCCTTCCCCATTCTACCATGTTTTTACATTCCAACACTTCGATTAAAACATATATATATATATATATATTTATATATATGTATATATATATATATATATATATATATATATATATAATATACAAATCAATATATATATATATCAAAATACAGTACAATTTATATAAATTATATTCTTTTAGAAGTAATTTCGACTATACACTTTGTAGTCTTTATCAACTATATATTTGATTATTCAACATTATATAGTTGATAAAGACTACAAAGTGTATAGTCGAAAGTACTTTTAAAAGAATATAATTTATATAAATTGTACTGTATTTTGATATATATATTGATTTGTATATTTCATATATTGTGAAACGAATACAGATATCAAACTTTATTTATTATATATATATAAAACAAGATTTACAATTATATAAAGAAAATATCTAATTTTCAGCACTAAATATTAATAGAATTATTGTTTCGTTCATACATATATGCATCACGCACACTACTGTTTTACTTTACTAAATATTTTTAATTTTATTAATTTCTCTATTCATTATGCATACATTGTGTGGGTGAATGGCATATATTTAAAGTGAGGTCTAAATTGCAGGCCCCACAGGAGGTTAGTGTTGATAATGATAATACTAAGCTACAAGTAAAGCTAATCAAACAATCAGCTTAACAAAAACTGTTAGGCTAATTCTAGTAACGATAAGTTCAATGTTAGGTTAAATAAAGAAAGCTCCAATTTTAGCACTACATGAAAAAAAAAAATTTTCAGTGTTAAGTACAATGATGTAATATATATTAAAATTCAAGCTCATCTAAATACAAAGTACAAACTAAAAAAGCAATGATCTTACACTGAAAATAAACAAACATGTTTAATTTTAAATATAGTTAAAAAGACGTACATTAAACATTTTTGTTCCCTAAACTCACATACAAGAAATAGAAACAATTCATACTGCTAGCTGAAATTTATATAAAATATTTTAAACATTGAACACGATTTCTTTTTCAGTGTAGAACTAAAATTTGAGCTTTTTTAATTAAAGGGGGAGTAGGGCTTGAATAATATAGCTATGGGTGTTTTACGTATTTTATATATATTTCAACTATTGTTTTTTGCATTGTTTCTATTACAGTTTGGGGAGTAAAAATAACTATTGTACACCGTTCTAAGTATATTTAAAATTAAACATGTTTGCTTATTTGCAATGTAAGATCTTTACTGTCTTAATATCACATTTATTTAAATTAGATGAATTTTATTATATATTACATCATTGCACATAAACATTGAAGAGGATTTTCTTTTTAGTGTAGTGCTAAAATTCTAGTTTTCTTTATTTAAACGGTGTGTGTGACTGTAATAATATCGCTATGGGCATTTCAAATTATATATATATTATAATTACTTTGACATTTTTGATACATCAGTTACAACAACTATTCTAATTTTTATTGTTGACACTAACTGAAACCGACTTTGTATTGAACATTTTTTATTCCACTAGGAATTTAGCTAAAGCTTGGCAATTGATATTTCTGAAGTTGCTTTAATAAATGTCAATATCTTTCAAGATTCACTTCTAACTAGCATTTTACATTTTATTCAGACAAATCTTGAATTTCATGTTATTTTTATTTAGAAACATTTTACTATTGCTGAAAATTTAATGTAACACGTACAATATTGATGTATATGTACAGGTGTATGAAATGAGGCAAACAAAAAGGAATTATAAAATAGTAAAGGATATGTTATAAATTTTGATAAAAGTTTTCATAAATAAAAAGGAAGGGGGTAGAAAACAAATTTGAACACGAGTATCTGCGTCGTGTAGAACCCATCAATTGTATATATATATTATTGCAATAAAAAAAACCAATAAGCAGCTATATAATACAGAATAACTATATTTATCGTAGCTTGTTGAAAAACACTATTTTCAAATGTAATGCCCTGTTCTATTATTCTACCGATAGTGTGTTGAATTTGGAAACGAGGATTTCTGTATCAATTTCTAAATGAAGTATATATAAATTTGATAAATAGAATGAAATATTTATATTTAACATCGCCCGGTGAATGATCGAGCAATATATATATATATATATAACATCACCCGCTGAATGTGCACACTCTTTTTTAGTTAATAGTATATAGTTAAAAAAATATACTCTATATTAAAAATATATTTTCAAAAGTTAATTCTAATAATTAACATTGTAACATAATAATAAACAGATTACAAAAAATATTGAAGTTCTGTATGCTCTAAGTGAATACATATGTGCACTGAGAAACACTTAATTTACATTCTAGTCTGATTTGAAGTTTAATCTTAATAATATCATTTGTCACAAGAAATTTTCCCTATGACAGCATAACTTACTACAAGCAAATATTATTTTACGTTTATTATTAAATTTAAAATAAGGATGATGTTTTGATATTCGTAGTCAATGGAAGTTGGATGGTTTCTCTGGCTTGCAAGGCTCTATATATCTGCAGCATGAAGGTCTCTCATGTTTAATGCACTTTCACCAAGCCATAGTCTCTCTTCTTAATATTATACCAATAAACTTTCTTAATTCATTGACCCACATCTGGTCTTTATTAGGTGTTTTACAATCTCTTTAAATACTGCATTAGGTATTTATTAATTATTTATCCCTTACATCTTTTAATAATGTCAATGATAACTATTGGTCTGTCACTCAAGTATTTTGTTTTTGATTTTTTTTATTACTCACAACATATATTTCTTCATTTTATTGCTGTGTTATATGAAGTCTTCAATTAAAATATGAGTAGCAGATCCATATATAAAAATGAATAAAACACATCTATTGATTTTTTTTACATAGAAATATTTCTACTTAAATACTAAGTTATTTCAATCAAAAGTATTCTATCCAAGTTTAATTTTTTGATGTTTTTTTTCATTATGTTTTTATCTGTATTAATAATTTGGCCAAAATATTTGTAATTGTTAAGTTTTTCTAGTTCATGATTATACTTTTTTTTATTTTTCCAACTAGATATTGAACAATATTTTAATCCTTTTACAATTTCTTCCCAGTCTTATATTTTTTACTTTTACCTGATAATTCTAGAAATATTTTTTTAATGTTTTAAAGCATTATTTTCAAAAAAACAACCACTTCTTCTTCAATGTCTAGATGGCTTAAATAATCTTCATTTACTTTTACTTTCTTAGCTTTCAATTTTACCCACAAAATATTTCTTGTAAACTTGTAGTAAAACGCTTTGAAAATATGGAATCATTGTTATTGTATAGCCTTCTCAATGTTAATCTTCTTAATATCACTATGTAACCTAATCATTGTTGCTTTGCAATTTATAAATATTCTTTAGAACATGACTGTATTTCTTGTCTTTTAATCGCAATGTTTATACAGTCAAACGTGCATTCACAATCTTCAAATCTAAAGCATACTGGCAATTCATATTTGTTAGCCATTTTTAAAACTTTTCCAATATTCGGATCCACAGTGATGGAATAACTTTTACTTCCAGCTGATTCTCTTGCTTGATTAGAATCTAAAGAACAATGTAAAGGAGTTGTAACTATCTAAGAAATGATTTTGTAAAGAACTTATAGAAGAATGATAAAACTATAATATCTCTATAATTGTTCTTAAATATTAATATTATTATTTCCTTCTTTTAATCACAGGTACAGCCTTATTATTTAAACATTTGGTATATAATTTTATCAACATTTTTTTCTACGTTTTAAACGTTTTTTTTAATATACAATAACATTCCCATCATTTCCTGAAGGTAGTCTCTTCTTAATGTCCACTTCTTCATTCAAAATGCTTGGCAATGCAGAAGATATAGTAATTATAGTGGTCACATTGAAATTCTTTGTAGAACTCCTTCATACATTTAACTTCAAGAGATACTTCTATCTTCAAATAAAAGTTTTACCCTTTGTACTTTTTGCCTGAAAATACTTTTCTTCTATTGCAATCTTGTTGCATTACATTTTTGAAACATTTTTATGGCATTTTTTTTTTTGGGGGGGGGGGGGGAATTAACAATTATATTTTCTTATTTATTTTTTTTCATATGATTTTACTAAACTTTAGATATTTATATCTTAATTAGTAATTTTAAAATATTTTATATATATATTTTTTTTTACTTCATACTGTAAGGATGGTTTACAACCCTGTCACACCATCCTGTGATAGCCCATACTACCAATTGGAGTCATGAAAAATATTTGCTTAATTGATAAATATCTAAGCACATAACAGTGTTATTTTTTAGATACATATATGTACAACAAGTATTTTTAAAAGCTAAAATAATAACATGAAAGGCTAAAATCTTCAACAGATGCACCTTAAAATGTTATGTGTCAGCCAATCAGATGTAATAATGACTACACATGGAATTCTCAATTCAAAAACACAAGCCAGAAATATGAGAAAAAGATGGAACCCACCTTCTTCTCTCTCTCTCTCTCTCTCTCTCTCTCTATATATATATATATATATATATATATATATATATATATATATATATATATATATATATATATATATATATATATATATATATATATATATATATATATATATATAAAAGCCAGACTCAGGTATTCCAAACTAAGAGTGTGAAGCTTGAAACACCTTCACATTTAATTCACTAAATATTATATATAAATAAACAATGTGAAATCTTTCAATTTACTACAAAGCAATTTTCATATCTAATCAAATGATAGTAACAGATGTAAATATATTAAATTTATTAAGCACAAGCAGATGATATAGTAATAAATGAAATGCTAAAACCTTCAACAGATGTGCCTTAAAAATGCTTATGTGACAGTCAATCAGATGTAATAATGACTGCATGTGGAACTCTCAATTCAAAAACACAAGCCAGAAATATAAGAAAAAAATGGAACCCATATTCTTCTCTACTTAAATTTATATATAAATAAGCCAGACTCAAGCTTTACTAACTAAGAGTGTGACGCTTAAAACACCTTCACATTTAATTTGCTAAATATTATATATGAATAAACAATGTAAAATCTTTCAATTTACTATGAAGCAATTTTCAAATTAAATTAAGTGATAGCTTGAGCTTAATAAATTTAATATATTTACATTAGTTACTATCATTTCATTAGATTTGAAAATTGCTTCATAGTAAATTGAAAGATTTCATGTTGATTATTCATATATAATATTTAGTGAATTAAATGTGAAGGTGTTTTAAGCTTCACACTCTTAGTTCAGTATGCACGAGTCTGGCTTAAGTATATATATTAATATATATATATATATATATATATATATATATATATATATATATATATATATATATATATATATATATATATATATATAAGTAGAGAAGAAGGTGAGTTAAATATTTTTCTTCTATTTCTGGCTTGTGTTTTTGAATTGAGAATTCCACATGCAGACATTATTACATCTGATTGGCTGTCACATAAGCATTTTTAGGGCACATCTGTCAAAGGTTTTAGCATTTCACATTATTATTATATCATCTGCTTGCACTTAATAAATTTAATATATTTAAAAGCTAAAATACTAAATTTCACAGCAACTTAATTTTTCTACTGTAATAAAAAATATTATAAAAGTCTTTGAACAATTAGATTAAACACTCTAAAAAATCAGTCAAACATATATGTATGTTAACACCAAAGTTATAAACTTGTGTTGCATGTCATTAATTGGATTATGACAATAATTAAGATGTTTAGATAATATGAACAAAATGATGACCTAATGAAAAATTAATCATGTAGCAACCAAGTGCAGAAATGAAATTAAAACTTCCTTAATAATTGTTTTAATACCATCATTAAAAATAAATATATATACATCAATACAAAGTTATGTCAATATATAAGAAAATGCAAGATTCAATATATCAAAAGGTGGAAATGAGCTAATCTCACTTTTAAACTGCATGCTACATAAAAACAATTCCAATCACCATTTTTTCTCTTTTGAAATAATGCTCTTGCTAAATACAAACCAACTTCATTATGCTTAAAAATTCAAATGCAAAGATGTATTAATGTATTTGGAATTGAACACTATCACCAGAGCCATGAATGTATATAGATTTCATCTGTTCATTGCTGCAAAGCCTGAAGAACATCTACTGTCTTTTACAAGTTGCCTCCACCTAATTCAAGTCCTGAACAGGTTTCCTATATTATCATTCCAAGCAGGATAATGCCACTCTTTGAGAGAACAGTGTTCTGTTTTTATTGAGAGAGATTCATTTTGAAAATGATGGACTCATAATATAAAAAAACTTTCCAGCTGACTCATCAATCTTTAAGTAATATGAATAATTGAAAGTTTTGACTTTTCTTGATTTTCAATTATTGTTTTTTTTTTTTTAATTTTCATTTCCACAATTGGAAGCTAATATGTTCACATTTTTTGGAAAAGTTTATTATGAGAGTAAGGAGTGGGAAGTTATTAGATATAACTAGATATTCTTTTTTGTTATTAAATAAAATCTAGAGCAACTTGCCTTCCCAACCAAATTGACATTGAGAGCATAATGTGAAATAAATGGTAAGATTTCAATATTATCTCACATTAAACAACTACACTATAAAATAGGACAGAATTTGTGTTAGTTTGTTAATCATTAACTAACCTTTGTTATATGTTTCTTTTGTGTAATTGATTAATGACCTTGCATGGATGCTTCTTTTCTATTAATGTTCGAAATGTCAATAGATAGAGGGGGCTCCAAAATATTTACCACTATCAATATGAATTGGATAACAAGGATTTTTATGATATGACTGTAAATAGGATTGATTAGCCAGTTAGAGTCATGGTTATATAAATATTATTTTATATATGTATGTCTTTGTGAACAACTGATGCCAAGTACATAAATTTCTACCATAGGCTGAGGAATAATGATTTTTTTTTATTATCATTATTAGGTAACACTATGGTAGAAGTTCATACTTGACATAACAGATTATATAATTCAGTATTATTAAATATTTGTTAATTTTTTATCAATAAATGTTAAAAGAATTTGTTACCTTAATCTGGTCTTTATATTATCATTATTTTTATATCCACCACCAGCATTATTATTATTATTATTATTATTATTATTATTATTATTATTATTATTATTATTATTATTATTATTATTATTATTATTATTATTATTATTATTATTATTATTATTATTATTATTATTATTATTATTATTATTATTATTATTATTATTATTATTATTATTATTATTATTATTATTATTATTATTATTATTATTATTATTATTATTATTATTATTATTATTATTATTATTATTATTATTATTATTATTATTATTATTATTATTATTATTATTATTATTATTATCATCATCATCATCTCACTTATCATCATTATTCTTAATATTAAAAACACAAATAGATATATTTATGCCAATTGATGTGATAATCTTCAATATATACATATATACACACAGCTTATGCTATGTGCAATGATATTAGAAGATATTTATAGATTTTACAAAATCAATTAACAGTTTCTAATTAGTGCAATTTCATTCCCTGTTAAAAGAGTCAAAAGCAACTACTCCCTGAATTTGAATACTGTTGTATATCAGAGCCCAAATGGGGTCAAAATGGATGAACTGATCCAAATTATATCTAGGTTAATAAAGACATGTAGAGCTAGTCCATTGGAAGTAGATACAATCATAGGTTATGTATTTCATTGTGTAATCATTTGCTTTCTATCCGAGGACCTAAAGTCCACCCATAGTAAGATGCACTCCATCTCCCTCCTGAGTAAATCACCAGCCCATAACAATACATTTTGAAAATTTTCAGTTAATTTTATATTTTTGTGGTATCAGGTTTTTTTTTTGTTTTAATTGTTAGTTTAGTATCAGTTATCATCTTACTAATATTTGTTAAGTTCTGATAATCTTTAAAGACTATCAGTATTTTAAAACAATTATCAAATTATAATTAATTTTTTTTAAAAATTTCACTAATGCAATACTGAAATAGATATTTTATGGCAGTTGTATCTTTCTTAGAATGTTGTTATTTCTATTTCAGTTTTATTTTTTTTCTACAAAAGAATATGCAATTTGTTTGTTTGTTTGTTTGTTTTTTTTTTTTGCAAAATTCACAGTCCTTTGTTCTATACCACATCCGTTATCATAGCTAAAGTTAAAGAATCATTTTTATGCTTTAATCGTTTTACAATTCTATTATTAAATTCTCCCATTATAATTTTAAAATTAACATTCATATGAATTGGGTAAATACAGCTCTAATGAAGAAACAAGATGTAAAGATGCTCTAACTTCAAAAATAATACTGTCTTACTACTAGAAATTTAGAAATGCAAAAACGGTTCAAACGATTTTAGCAATTAAAAAGTATTTATTGTAAGGTTGGTTTTATTAAATTGTATAACAAGTTAGGAAATGGATCAAGAAACCTGTTAAATACTACTATTTTCCTTTAAGTCATCCTATTCACATTACTGCAGTCTCATCTTTTATAAGAAATAATAATCAATTAACATTGAATAGGGTCATCAAAATTTAAATTTATAGAGAAAATTATAGAAAGAAAAAATATAATTTTTAATTGATTTAATTTGTTTTTTTGCTCTAGGTCCAACATTTAATAGTAATTTTACATCATTAAAAATATTATAACATGCTTATAAATATTGTTAATTTTGATGTAAGTTATACATATTTTATTTTTAAACACTAATCAATGATGATTATTATGCTGGTCATCATCTGCAACAGCCTTACACCTTTGAGTAAGGTGAAATATGAAAAGGGGAAATTTTAGATTTATCTCCTGAGAAAGATTTTATATACAGATTAAAAATTAATACATTCAAAGCTTAAAGGTTATTACTTATTGCATTTTAAATTGCCATATAAAGTAAAATTATTTTTATAAAATATGAATTATTATTCATAATGTTATTTTTTTCTCATGTGTCATAGCATCAGCCAGGAAGTGAACCTGCTAATCCAGGACAACTACTTGTAAGGCAGATGTTCTGACCTCTCGACTATCAATGCTTGACTCATAATGTTATTTTAATGGAATATATTGAATTTTTTTGCACAAGAATTCAATAAATGTTTGTGAGGGATTGATGAATAATAAATATAATATCACAAGACTCTTTCAAATTGTTTTAAGCATCTGAATTAAGATCAATAATTCACTTTATTTGTTTTACTTCACAACCTCATATTATAAACAAAAATATTCAATAGCCTATAGATGATAATATTTATATATTTTTGCTTTTGACCATTTGTCTCATTCAATGTGGAACCAATATTGGTTACTAAAGAATACTAGCATTAACAAACAAGTCTGGGAAAATGAAAGTAATGAATATAGATCTAATATAAAAAACCATTAAAGATAAATATTAATATTTAAAGAGTCTTAAAAAACATTATCAGAAAAGCATATTCACGCACAACCTATAATAAAAATATGCTTTAAATATCAGTAATGAATTTTTTTTAAAATAAAAAGTAATACTTTTATAAATTTAATCATATATATAAACTTATTTACAATATATAAATGTACATTACAGGATAATATCTGAATGCTGGCCTTTTTCAATTATTAGGTATTAATTTCTTATTAAAAAGACTGATTGATGTGGATAAAGAATTATCATCTCGAGGCTACTGATTATTCTTTCCTACACTAGTTTGCTATGGAATCAAATATAGAGGAAATATAGATACTGAAGATTGTTAATACAACGACCGTTAAAATTATTACCTCACAAGAGTAAAAAAAAATAGAATATATTTCTCTAAGATAAAATTTATACCCATTCTTTTATACTATATATAATAAATATATTTATAAATGAGGCAATTTAAAATGTGGTAAATAATGACTTTTACATTTAGGATTAATATGTATATGTTTACAGGATAAAAATAAATATTGCCTAAAACTAAATTTTTTATAACTTATGCAAAAATTATTAAAATAAAAAAATGATATTTTCCCTCAGAAATTTACTAATAAATATGTAATTTAATTTAATCTCTTACTCAATTACATTAATAGATATTTAGTAGAGAAAAAAAAGGGGTACACATTAAAACGATGTCATTTTTCTAATTTTCTACATCCATAATTCTATCTTCAAATTTACTTTTTTCTAAAATAATTTTGATTTTATATTGGATTTCTTTTTACATTGCAGTGCTAAAACAAGTCCGTAAAGATCTGTGACTGCATTTGTGAATCGTTTATTATTATTTATTCAAATTAGAGTGAACATTTTTTTTTCCATGAAGATAATAAACAATTATTAACCAACTATTAACAAAAAAATTTTAAGTTAAGTTTTAAATCCAAGATTCTTTTCACGTTCAATAATCTAAGTTCTCAGCAAACTACAAATTTCTTTTTTTTTTTTGTACACTTTTTAAATAGGCAACTATTTTTTTTTTTTTACTTTTTTATTTTATAAAATAAAGGAATCTAATTTTAATTATAAGATGTATGATAAATGACTTAAAAAACAAACCTAGACAAAGATTAAGATATTTTTTATTCAGTTATAGAATAATTCTTATATAAGCTAAATCCAAACCTACGGAGTCCTTATGAAATGGATTAAATTAATAGATTTTCTCTGTATAGTATTCCACCAATCAATATAATTTTAAACTTTTTAGAAAAAGGAAATAAATTGCGAAAAATAAATAGCTATGCCATTAAGAAAAAGATAAACAAAAAATTAATATTAGAAATTACTTAAAGATGTAAATAAAAAAAAAAAACATAAAAAGCAGATATAAATGTAAAGATTACTAAAAATAATTTAAATTATCAAGTTTAAATACAAATCCAATTAAAATATGAATACATTTGCAATAAAGGCTACAGTGGTATTGAAATTGCGAAATTAACAATGACTCTTGGAACGATGATTGATGTTGCCAACAACGATCGATGCTCAGCATTGACAATGACTCTTGGAATGATGATCAATGCTGTGGCATTGACAATGACTCTTGGAATGATGATCGACGTTGACAACAACTCTTGGAATGATGGTCAATGCTGGAAAGATAGGCGTTCACAATGATTCTTGGAACAACGATCAATGCTGGGGAGATAGGAGACCTCATACATCCACAATGACTCTTGGAATGATGATCAGCATACACTATTGAAAGAAAATGTGTCAAAATGTAAATTTCAATGATGGAACAATCTGCACCATTGGGAAAATAGGCAACTTGTCACATTCACATTGACTCTTGGAATTTAATTTGTAACAAAAGTGTGAAAACGTAATCCATAACAGAAGTGTGAAAATGTCAACAACTGATGATGGAATGACCAATGGTGCTCACAATTGTATAATCAGAGAGAGAGGGTCAAAATTTTTCTTTACTTATCAGTGTAATCTTTTGAGTTAACGTCACATCAGATTGCTCTGTGCTTTCTGAGAAATTGTTCTGTGCTTTTTGAGAGATTTTTGATTGAGATTTCAGTGCATTTTTTTTTTAAGATTTCTGTGAGATTTTTAAGATTGAAGCAGTAAAGTATTTCCAAGAACAAGGCATACTGCTGTCAGGGAAAGTCTGTTTAAATGAACATAATATGGGCTTGTACATTCATATGTCAAACAAACAATGCAATGTCTGAGGATGTGACAAAAAATTGAGATATAGAAGCAGATATAGTTGGAAGGCTCTTGAATTCCTATTCTATCTGCATTACAGTTTATTTATAGCTGGTCATGGAAATTAACATCGATCGAATGTGGAGCACACGAGCTTGGTTTGGCAAGCAAAACTATCGTTGATTGGAACAATTATATGAGAGAAATTTGCACAATGGCTTTGTTAAATAATATTCACCAAAAAATAGTGGAAATAAATGAAAGCTTATTTTCTAGAATGAAAAATCATGCAGGCCAAATACTCCCAGAACAATGGATGTTTGGTGAATTATGGCAGGAAACAGATGAATGCTTCATTATACAAATCAAAGATCGGACAGCTAAAACTCTAATGGAAGCTATTTGAAGCAATGTTAAAGAGGGCTCAACAATATATTCTGATTGTTGGAAGGTTTATAAAACAGAAGAATTATGTGAAACCAGTTATAATCACTTCAAAGTAAATCACACCTATAATTTTGTAAATCCAGACACCGTAGTGTATACCCAAGGTATTGAGAGACTGTGGGGTTCTGCCAAATGGAGGAACAAGAATCACTGAGGCACAGCAAGACAACACCTTGATTCTTATCTACCAGAGTTTATGTGGCAGAGAATTCACAAAAATGAGAACATTTTCCTGACAATATTAAACAATATGAGGGAAATATTTCCCCCAGAATTATTTTATATTAAACTATGTATTTCATTTGTTTTCATTTTTCCAAAAACAAATTAATAAATTATTATGTGAAATATCAAAATACTGACATTTTTTTAATCATGTGCCAAAAATGTTAGCAGGTATAGATTTTGGACCTATGTAGAAGATGTTCAAATAACTGGATTTCCCTGTTCAATTTTTCATGATAATTATCACAAAAATGTAGTTATTCCATTTAATAAAAGTATTCATTTATTATTAACACTCATAAAAAGTGCATGCACTATAGCTTGAAAGGCTGATCTTTAAATGTATTACAATTATAAACATAGCGCTATATAAAATAAATGCTTATTTACATAAATAGTAGTTAAAAATTAAGGTCGTTTGACATTGTTTCATAGCTTTTTCAATTACAAATTAAAAACGGAAATAGCATAATGTTTGCTTTTTGAAAATCAAAATGTATTGTTTTTAAAAATTTCAGTATGACTTTGAAATTTTCACAATATTTAGGTATTTCATATACATTTAGTGGACTATTTGTCCAAATTTGGTAAATTTACTTAAAAATTAAGGTTATTTTATGGTTTATCCTACATTTTTTAATTATAATTTTTTACCCATAATGACGAGTTTTTGGGAGGGATTTTTAGATTTATGCATATAGCTTTTTTTTACATTTTCTACAGTATATAATGCATTTTTGTTTAAAATATTGCAACATTTCTTTGAATTCCATTGCAATTTCACTACAATGTTACCTTGATTTCTCAATAATCATGTACTGAATATATTCTACATTTTCAGTTAAAAATATTTGCAATATTAAAATCGTGTTTAATGGCATCACTTTTGCTGTTTCTTTTTTTCTTTTTTTTTTTTTTTTTTTTGAAAATGCATCATTTTAAAAAAAAAAAATTAACCGGTATTTCTTTTTTTTTTTAATTTTGTATTTATTTTTGCTTAAATTTGGTCCAATATTTCTTTGCATTTCACTACAATATTACCTTGATTTCTTAATAACCATGGTTAAAAATATTTGCAATATTAAAATTGTGCTTAATGGCATCACCTTTGCTGTTTTTTTTTTTTTTTTGTAAATGCTTCATTTTTTTAAAAAAATTAAGTTTAACCTGTATTTCTTTTTTTTTTAAATTTCTTATTTATTTTTGTTTAAACTTGTTCCAATATTTGTTTGCATTTCACTACAATATTACTTGGATTTCTTAATAACCATGTACTGAATATATTTACATTTTCAGTTAAAAATATTTGCAATATTAAAATCGTGCTTAATGGCACCACCTTTGCTGTTTCTTTTTTTTTTTTTGTAAATGCATCATTTTACAAAAAAAAATTAGATTTACCCATATTTTTTTTTAAAAAATGTATCTTTTTTGTTTAAATTTTGTCCACTATTTTTTTGAATTTCCATACAATATTATCTTGATTTCTCAATAATCATGTACTGAATATATTCTACTTTTTATTTATTGTTAAAAATCTTCCATAATATTGAACTATCTTAAACCATCAATGGCATTGTGTTTGCTGTTTTATTTCTGGAAATTTTTAGATTTTCTCGTACTTTTTTTTAAAAAAAATTTACAATATTACCTTGATTTCTCAATAATCATCAACTGAATATATACTACATTCTTTGTTAAAAATGTTACTATTTTTTAGAATTGAGCTGCAACACGTTCTTTTTGGTTTTTCGAGGAAAAGTCATGTTCATGTCATTTTGATGACATCACAAAGTCATCAGCAGATTGATATGAATGTCAACAGGTATTAGAGCTGCGATGTTGACAATGACTCTTGGAACTATGATTGATGCTCGATGTTCACAATGACTCTTGAAATGATAATTGACACAGCTGTGATGTTGACAATGACACCTTGGCACTACGATCGATGCTTGATGTTCATAACAACTCTTGGAATGATGGTCATTGCTGGGAAAATAGAAGACTTATCTCTCCAGCATCGATCATCATTCCAAAAGTCATTGTGAACATCAAATGCTGATCATCATTCCAAGAGTCATTGTCAACATCACATCTCTAATACCAAAGTACCCAATAAAATAAAATATAGCAAAATAAAACAAATCGCTTCTGAAACAAGGAGACAATTGATGAGTATAGTATAATAGTAGATTGATTGGGGTAAAAACAGGTAAAAATAAAAATCATTAACAGTAGAGACTGTAAATATAGCAATAAAAAACAAACTAGAATGCACACACACATGTATAAAAGTTGTGAAAGTTGTTTCTTTTTACAATTTCATGCACAACATTACAGTGACATCTCAATTGATATTATCTAGATCAGTGTTTCTTAACCTTTTTGCCACATGACCCAATAGACTTCATTGAAATAGTTCTGGGACCCAAATGTTTATTACATAAATTATATTATAAAATAAATTAGATATTACATCAGCACAGTACTGTATATATATATATATATATATGTGTGTGTGTAAATATTCGGATCAGTTGATATTTATAATGAACAAATAAGTTGTATGTTAAAAGTTGATTTAAATATTTTACTTTGTTTACTCATTATTAAACAAGGCTGAAAGAAACACACACACAAAAAAAAACATAAATTGAAAATATTAATTTTTTTCAGTACAATTTATGTATTAATCACATACAATGAAATATAAGTATTATTTGTAAGTTACAAATATACATACCTTTTAACAAAATGTAAAATTCAATTATTAACTTAACACAATGATTTAGAAAAACTGTGTAACTGGAATACATACAAATTTATTTTTTGCTGTTTTAACAACCGCACATTAGTTCAAACTATACACTGTGAACTGAGAATTGTTCTACTGAATTCCACTACTGGTGATGGTTGATGCTTTAGTTGCATTATTTTTCCACTACTGGTGCTTGGTGATGCTTTGGCTGCATTAATTTTAGTTGCAGTTTTGGTCGCAAGTTTTTGAACAATTACATTTTGAAAATAATCACGACATTTAACATTATGATTATTTAAGTTCAAAATTACAATTGAATTTGAGAACACTACACAAAACATAGGCAGTATTACTTACTAAATTTTTTTATTAATATTAATATTTCCTTAAAATGTAAAAAGATTTTTGCTATCAGATATTTATGTTTTTATTTCTTGGGGCATATTCATGACCCATTAAAAATGTAACACAACCAAATAAAGGGGTATGACCCAAAGTTTGAGAAATGCTGATCTAGATAATATTGATGGTTTCATAGGAAATACATACTCATACAAGTAACTAGAATATTATATCCACAATCTTTATATATAAAAAATATTTATTTTAACATCCTTAACTATCCCGTAGAAAAACATTTGGAAAAATTTCAGTCAAAATGCAAAATATTATATTGTTAGCTTTTTTCTTCTTACAGACTATGATCCTATTTTCTATTATCATTGTATTTGGATAACAGTTTCTAAGCCAACTAAATTATCAAGAACATGATGGATGGAACCCAGATAATAAAAATTATATTTTAACTTTTTTGTCTTATAGACTATAATATTATTTTCAATAATTATTGTTTTTAGTAACAGGTTCTAAGCCAACTGAATTTATCAAGAAAGTAATAAAAGGAATCCAGATAATAAATTGGTACAAAAATACTTATAACAAGCATCCACATAATAGAATAAATCTGAAAACCATATTTATATACATGCCTTAATGTAAATTTCTATATATTTGTGTAAATTTATTTTAGCTATGATATGATCATGCAAACCATCAGTTAAAAACAGGCATTTAAAACTAAAATCATGTTCATTAATAATATCATTTCTGTCTGACTCACTTTTGGTTACAAGAAGAATCAAAATGATGCAGACAGAAATATTATTATTATTAGGTAACATGGTTAAAATATGCCATGCCAGTTTGTAATTTGGTTTTTGTTTGATACATCACAGCTGCAATATCTTGATAATTAAATGAGAAATTTCTATTGTAATTATATTTATAGAGACCATGAAAATGTAGTTATACATACAGTGTCAATTAAAATAGATGTGTCAGACGGTAATATTATTACTAAATAACACAATTTCAGTTGCAGTTCCAGTTTTTATATGATACCCAGATAAATAAATAGAAATTTTCATTATAATCATAAAACATATATATAAAAGCCATGGAATTTTTTTAATATATATAATGATAAATAATATTTTCATACTGAATAAATATAACGACGTGAAAATTTTACAAATCTATTTAAATAATAATTGAACTGCCCTCTAGCTGCCAAGTTTGATAACTTTTACAATAAGAGAGTGGATTACCTCTTAATGTGTATTAGATCTTTTTATGTACAGCCATCCAAAACAATAACAGCCAGAGTGCCAATTTATATCAGTCTTTGTATCTTTTAATGTAAATTAATCTGTAACTAACTGATATTAAATGTTTAGAGTGGAGATCTTTCACTCACTTCTAAAACTCTATAATAAATTAGCATGTGTTATATACATAATGATAAATAATATTTTAATAATGAATAAATATAACATGTGAAAATTTTACAAATCTATTTAAATAATAATTGAACTGCCCTCTAGCTTCCAAGTTCAATAACTTTTACAATAAGAGAGTGGACCACCTCTTAATGTCTTTTAGATCTTTTTATGTACAGCCATCCAGAACAATAACAGTATGAATGCCAATTTAAATCAGTCTTTGTATTTTTTAATGTAAATTGATCTTTAACTAGCTAAGACTGAATTAAATTGGCATTCTGGCTGTTAGTATTCTGGATGGCTGTATATAAAAAGATAAAGACATTAAGAGATGGTCCACTCTCTTATTGTAAAAAGTTATCGAACTTGGCAGCTAGAGGGCAGTTCAATTATTATTTAAATAGATTTGTAAAATTTTCACATGTTGTTATATATACAAAATATTTTTTAAATTAAACCGTGTATTATTTTGTATTACTTTCTATCGTTTGGACAAAATAAATGAACTCTTTCTTCTAATATAAACTTGAAAAATCAATTAATGGTGAAACTAAAGAAAATAAATATTTTGTCAATCCACATATTCCAATACATAACTACTTCATGATCAACCTCATTCTCTACCTCACACTCAATATTGGTATTATTTATAATCAAATGGTATTTCTTTTATTGGAAACATTGAGAAGTAATACCAAATAATGCATGGTTTAACTCAAAAATACTTTGTTTACATTATATTACAGAGAAAACATTAAATATAATATATATATAATCAAATTTATAATTTTATTGTACTTTCTTCATTGTTTTGAAGTTATTAGACAAAAAAAAGTTATCCAGCACAAAAATATCAATACATCCTGTCTTTTTATATATGAATTCTATATGCAACCTATCTGCCATCAGATGTGATAGAGACTTAAACACTGATTGTTTTTGCACTAGAATTATAATTTAAACTTTTATATTTATATTTTGAAAAAACAATATGTTTGGTGTTAGTAAATTTGCAGTAAATCCCATATATATATAATGTATAAATTAAATTATGCAATAATTATACACATGTAAAGTAAAAATTATTTAAATCTCATTTTCCAAGAAACATCTACTATTCCACTATGAGGTTATTATAACCAATAAATCAATTATACATTATATTGCTTTCACTTCCCTGATAAAAATAGAATGCACTTAAAAAACACATGGTGAATGATAGTGACCTTAGGTTTTTGTGCTGATGACAGTTTATGGTCTAATTAATTTATATCAATGAAAACTGCACTATAAAATGATGCATTTGTTTCTTTGACATATTTAGAATGTTGAGTTTAAGTATTACATTTAAAATTATTGCATTATAATAGAACCTGATTCATGTCAGATTGTAAAGATAAGATTAAAATTTCTCTCATTCAGCATGAGTAAAGTCTTCTATTGATGGGTTAATTGCTAAATATGAGAGTGAAACAAAAGTTAGCCACATCTTCATTAATATAATTTATTATAATCAAGATTCTGACAATTTAAATTTATGATTTTGAACATAATGTTCATGGCTTCCAATATTGTTGACAAAGTTTCATATTACCTTATTAAAAGGTTTTAGACAGAGATGTGAATCATGAATCTACCATTGTCTTACAGGAATCTTTATCCTCATATGACTTTTTAAGGGACCAAATAAGTAATAGTATTTCAGGGATAGATCAGGATTATAGGGAAGATGATTCAACATATCAATCCTAATGTTTTTGAGAGTGTTGACATTTTTCCAGTGATGAGATGATGTGAATTGTCATACAACACCAAATTGCTCTTTTGTAGTAGGCTTCTGCATTTTTTCTGAATTTCAGACTTCATTTCTTCAGTGAGAATCTCACTGTAATGGACAATGATGGTAATTGAAACTGTTTCTTGATAATGTTCCAATGATAGCCACAAGAATGTGAATAATGTTGACTTATGCTCGAACTATTGTGAGAAAAATCACATTTGTTAAGATGGTACTATCTTTATTTTTCACCATTAGCTTAACATCAAGGCATTACTCTGGAAAGAAGTGCACATAGTGATATAAGAGTCAGAATAATACCCTATTAATTTGATATTAGATGATAAATCATTGTTCATAACTGATGTATTTGATATAAATAACATTATAGGTGAATAATGTCACTCTAAACTCATAATCAAATAAATGATTAAACTATTTTTGAAATCAAATAAGCTTAAGTTTTCTAAAAATAATGAATAATAAAATTATAAACAAATAATAGATATAATTTTGATAATTCGTATAAGAGCTAGAGAAAAATAAATACCATTACAAAAATGACCATAAAGATATAATAAAGATTTTTATAAAATAAAGTCTCATACATTCTTATTAAATAAAGTTTAAAATTGCCAATTAATATTTTTTTCTAATAAATATAATCAGATACATTAAATGATAAAATATTTAAATATGTGTCTTTAGGTTCTGATGGTTTAAAAAAGTTTCACTTGTAATTAATACAATACACTTCAATGTACAAAGGCGAAACTATAAAATCATAAATTTTAATATTGGCTAAGCACTTCAGAGCCTGTTTATTCCATATCCATGGCCTTAAAATGTATTCACTTGTGATGTATTTCATATTATTATAGAATAATAATAAATTTTATATTATATTTCCTCAGATTTCAAAAAGAATAATACATAAAAGCTAAAAATTCCAAACTTACACCAATTAATGCTATAGCCTTAGTTCACCCAAACAGTAATAATATAAACTAATAGTAATAGTAAACTTCAAGTTGTGTCTAAAATAAAATATTATTGTTTATTTTGAATCAAAAAAATTTAAAAAGCTTTCTTATCACAAAGACAAAAACACATATTAGGATAAGAGACCTGATTTAAATCCCTTTTAAACAAAAATTGTGTATATCATAAATTACAACCTCTATGATGTCGATAATGACACATATTTTAATTAAGAATATTCAAGCTTCATGTATTCTAATATATATTGCTTATATTCATAATTTTCTCTTTTATAAATCAAAATGTAAAATTTCCCCAAATATCAATAATAATATTTTTTCAGGTATATTTCATTTTGATTATTATAATGTAAATTTAGTCATAATTACAAATCAAATTATATACTTATTTTATAGATGAAAACAGTCTAAAAGGCAATCGATATTTTCATAAAATTTAAATCTAATGCTATTATTTTTGTTAATATTTATTAATAAAACTAGATTTTCTTAAGTGTTCATTAGACTCCATTCTTCTACATTAAAGGTGGAACCTTGTTTAAATAACCATGAAATATAATAACTCTTATTTCTTATTGCATTGTCAAATATATACCATATAATAATTAATTGATGAAACACTATATTACTTTTACAATGCTTTATTATTCACTCTTTCCTTCTGTTTACAGTTTCGATTGCCCCAGCAATCTTCTTCAGAACCTTATATCTCCTAAAGGGTGGATAATAAAGCATTGCAAAAGTAATATAGTGTTACATCAATTAATTATTATATGGTTTAAATAACGAATTGGAAAGTTCTCTTTGTATTTTTACTATTCTGTTATTTATACAAAATCAAAAATAAGCTTTATTGGCCTGTATAATATCTTTTTTTTTAATCATGAAATGATAAAAATATTGATTTCTATAGGATATTTTTTTTCTTTCTTAGATGACTCTAGTAATGATTTACGTCATTTATTATGTTCATTTTTTTTATAAGATTTTAGTGGAATAGATTATCCAACCTACCTTTCTATATGTATTAACACTTTTTTTCTGAATATGTAATCTCTTTTCATAGAAATTTTTTTAAAAAATATTTATTCTAACATATATGACCCCTCCCGCCTTTTTGAACAACTATTGCAAATATTCGTCCTATAAAAAAACTTGATTTCTGAGGTTCCTGTATTTTATTTCATATAGTATGTTAATTATTTACATCACTATTAAAAGTGATACACGACAAAGAAAAAAATTATGGGAGGGAAATTATTACATCATAATTTTACATTTTCCAAAAAAAAATTATAAATATATTTTCTTTAAAAACAAAACACACAAATTAATTATTTTCGTTCTTTCCAATAATAAAAAGAAATTAATAATAATTTTTGATTTTTCATTTAAATACAAATGCAAACATTGAAAATTGACTTTTTACTTCATTTTAATTGAGCAGAAAATGTATTTATGGAAAAAAAAAACATTTCTTCTATTCTTAAATATATATATATATTAAAATAAAATAAAAATAGCATTCTATTATTATTACTATTATTATAGTAGAGATCAATATTTTAATTTGCAGTCACTTTTTGAAATGTTTGATAATTGAAAAATAGTCGATCCAATATTGCATCTTTGTGCACACATATATAACCATCTCCTCTTTGAAACATATTTCAAGAGCATCTATATTATAAACGAACAAAGGTTAGTAAATCCAGGATTCAAGTTAAAAATAATTATTAATTTTAGTTAATAAATTATTAGTTAGATATCATAAACATCAGTAAGAATATAGATTTAATATATGTGCGTGCATAAACCGTATTTTCTCTAGGATATATTCTCTCTTAATTTGTACTTTCTTTCATGTAAATAAACCATCTAATTTTATTACATATATATGCATATGTGTTAATTTAAATTTATTAAGTGTGAATAAAAATAAAAATGTTATCTTTAAAATATATATAAAAATAGACTATCATTTTAAGTATAAAAAAATCAGACACTGGAAACTAGCTTATCTGAAAAAGATATATTGTAATTGAATTATATAAAAATGATTGAGGCTCTCTGAGATTTTTGGATTAGATAATCGTTTATGATATAATAAATTTACACCCACATTGAATATAATATAAAACGGTGAATTTCCTTGGTTTATACTGCCAAAATTTATGTTCAAACTTTAATAACAAATTGAATATTGTGAGGTTATTTAAATAGAAATCGAATCGCTACGTTTGATAGGAGCTCAATTGATCATTCAAGCAATTGAATAAACATATTTATTGACCGTCACACAAGTGCTGCAAGAAGTTAGTTAATTTTTCATCAATACTTATTATGTAAAAGATCGAATATATTTAAAATTTTCTATATAGGATATAAATAATATAATGTTAATAAACAGCAGTTTATGCGAATATATATATATTGAGATGATTGTCTCATGCATACAAAACATAGTATATATATATAAAGAAAAGTAGAAATGAGCACAAACAAACATTTTTATAGATATTTATTTTCAAAATATATGAACGGGAATAACAGATTAATGTTTAAGTAATAATTTTGATTTATTAAATTATTGTATTGTAAATCAAGAATAAAAAGATCTATTTAATGTTATATTTAGTTCTGATTTTGATAATTAAAAAAAAAAAATTAAAACAAGCTTGTTTTCATGTTATAATAAATGATCCAGTAATTATAAAATTTCACTATCTATTTTTAATTAGATTAAATAAGAAACTTGTTTTATGTTTTTGTTTTTTAACTAAGCCTAATTTTAATAAATAAAAAGTATTGTAATATACTTTAATTGTAATTCTATAATCTAATTTTGTTGTCAGTGTTAAGAAAAAATTTTAATTTAAATTACTTTTGATTAATGTGAATTGAAAAGATTTATTAATTTTTTTTTGATCAAAATAAAGAAAAAAAAAACTTTCTTACTTATTGTGTTTGCAAAAATGCACTCTATACAATAAAAAGAGGGTTTGAAAGAGAAAAAAATGTTAAGTTATAAAAAAACCAGATATAGAAAGAAAACCAGCTGCTGCTAGTGACACACCAATGGAGTATGAATTCATAGGGAAGTAAGGGTCGACTTTTCTGTGGTTCGTACCCTATACTTATGTACTTCACTGTTTGATTGCCTGAAGTTCATCAAACTATAGATAATTAAGAAGGTGACTGACTTCCAATATTTACTTACTTTATATGTATCTTTCCTAAAAATGCCAAATAAGTCAGTTTACTACTCTATCACAGACATGATTATACTAGGCCAGTTTACCAAAAGATTCCATTACTAACCAGAAAACTTAAAAGATTACCATACTATGATTTTATACATGTGTTGATTCATCTATATGCAAAGAAGCACAAACGATGTTACTGCAGTTGTATATGTATATAGTACGAATACAGGAGATCTACTTCATAAACAAATGTTAGCTGGTGAATGGGATTAATTCAAACACTTAATTTTGCAGTTAAATATTTAATTTATAAGTTTTAAAAGTAAATACGTTTTGTTTAA
The DNA here is from genome assembly GCA_028023455.1 of Epiperipatus broadwayi. NCBI lineage: Eukaryota > Metazoa > Onychophora > Udeonychophora > Euonychophora > Peripatidae > Epiperipatus > Epiperipatus broadwayi. The sequence continues at coordinate 251,666 of JAQFVV010012701.1, forward strand.
ATTATCAATCTAAAGATAAAATAAGGGTAAATGACCCATTTGACGCCAGACGATAGATTTTACTTTTTTTTTTAATTAGAAAAGGAAACATCCAAAAATCTTTCTTAAATATTGGAAATGAAGAAACAAAAGCCTGAGTTTAAAAGAACTTTCCAAACTGGACTTTAAGATAATGTTTTTGTTTTTTGTTTTTTGTTATTTTTTTTTTAAAAAAAATACAACTTTTACATAAAATTAAAAATAATGTACCAATAACTTTGATTTGTAAAAGAATAATATTTAAAATTTGAACCACCTACATATGTGTACAATTATTTCATATATTTTTTTTCAACATTGAATTATATTTTGTGAAAATATAATAATATGGATTGACAAATGAAATACTATTAGGATATAAACACCCACGTGGGCATTCATTTGAGTTGTTACACACATCTGTCAAAATCCGACATGTTTTATTAAAATGAATTGATTTTATTTTATTAGTTATTGGCAATTTGAATATGATAATTTTGTAATATTATACAGGCATAACTGTGTGCTTATATAGACGTGTCATGTAAACAGTTCCGACATATCTGTAAATTACAATGTTATAGCATATATTAACAATTGGAATATTATTTATATATTTTGAAATGCATTGGATAGTCTTCTCGATGCATAAACTTGTGCATTTACGTATTATAATAGAAGAGTTTTGATTGGTAATAAGTAGAATATTTTATAGTCTTACATGTCCATATATGTATGTGATTATTTAAAACTTTTTCAACTTGTATATCTGGAAATTATAGACAATGCTATCTGTGGAATTTATTATTTTATTGTTTTTAATCAAAATCAGAATGATGTGTTTATATTTATAACATACTCAACAGCCATTTAAATTGATTTCACTGTTATTGTTTTTAATTAATAAATTTATATATTAATGTTTTAAGTTATTCCAGTGAATTTATTTCATACTAAAATAAGTTCAACATATTATATGTTGTTTACTTTCTTTTGTTCTTGCTAACTGAGTTAGATTAGAGCATAACGGTTTATATATATATATGAGGGTGTATATTGGTATTTTGAATATCCAAATGATAAACCTGGGTGGCACAAATGTATATCATTCATGCTGTATTTAATTTTGATTATTAAAATGTGGAAATGATGATGATTTCTCATCTCTTCATAATTTAGCCCTAATATGTTGTGTAGTGTTGCAAATGAATATTTACATGTCATCCCATCTCACTCTGTACCATTACAATATATATATATATATTGTGACCTTTTATTTAGGTCCCTA